>JAKIJQ010000645.1:0-17055 GCA_023373905.1 Rhizoglyphus robini | reverse complement strand
TTTTTGCTCACTCGAGACGATCGTCCACCACCACTCGAACATATTCGTTGGGGTCTCGCAGGTCCACAATGTTCTTCTCCTTCTGTGCTTTCATTGTTTGAGGCAGTCCAAAGTGTTTGGTTCGAATGTGGGTGACCAGATTTGCACGTAGCTTGCATTGCTTGCTGCAGTTAAGCCAATTGCAGTGAAATGGATTAGTGTTGAGATGAGTCAGTTCGTGTCGTTTCAGGTCAGCATTACAGAAAAATGAAGCAGTACAGCCAGGGTGGGCGCAGTGGAATTGCTTCGATTGGGGGTAATGTTTGGATTTTTGATGAGATAACATCTTGCGACGTGTGTCAGTCACATCAGCACAGTCGCCCGCGAGATTGCACTCGAACTGACCAGTCTGATGAGTGTGGTACCAGTGAAGGTAAGCTTTGTGTTGAGAATCAGATTCTTTGGGACAAACTGCACAAAGAAATCGAGTATCTTGAGAATTGTGCAGTTTGATGTGATCTCGAATTTGTATTCTAAAAATATAAAAATAGATCAATTTAATGTAGAAATTTAGTATTCACTTACCGATTATCGAATCGTGCATCGCAATTGGTGGCAAAACATTGAAGAGGTGCAATTTGATGCACAGTGCTCAAGTGATCGTGCAAATGGACCAATGAATCCAACTTGACATTGCAATTTGACTGGGTACAATTCAAATAGAGCACTTTGACCTTTACTTCTTCACGATCATCGTTGGTAATGTCTTCATCATCTTCATCTCCAACCTCTCCATCATCAATCTCAACAGTTTTCTTCGATCTCTTCGCAGATCGATTCGATGTTGGTTGTTTTCGTTTAGTCACATTTCGACCCGTGGAAGCAGTTGTCTGCTCATTTAGTACAGTGCGATTCGAACTTCGTCCTGCGCTGGTTGATGGTGAGAATAGATCAGCTGATTGGGTCACGGTTGGGTCATTTGACTGATTTGCAAAGTTGTGTTCATCACTTGCCAAATTAGAGCCACTTTCCTCGATGGATTCCTTCTCATTCGAAGAATTTTGAACGTTATGAGTTTGACCAATTGGATGAGCTGCAGTTGTGTCCATTGATGCGTTCTCCATAGATCGAGATTCATCAGCACCTTGATTGTCTTGAGTCCAACCCTCGAAGTCATCAACCTGAGTCTCACCATCCTCCTCTTCTTCTTTCTTAATGTCCACCATTTCTTCATTGTCGGTGGTGTCTTCTTCCTCCTCTTCATCTTCTTCTTGTTTAATCTCAACCTCCTGTCCATTGTCGAATTCGCCCTTGATTTCTGGTTCGACCCAATCACTAACATCACAATCACTAAAGTACTCGTCTTTCACAATGTCACCATCATTTGATTGCTCGTTTAGATTGTATGTTGTTGTAGCTTCATCGGACAATTCTTGTTTGATTTGTTGTTGCATTTCGGTAGCATTCTGATCGGTCAACGAGCCAAGTGACACCGAGTTGGGTTGTGAATTGTCTGGTTGATGATGATCACTAGATTGAGACATATTCGATGATGAATCAAAAGGTACAGAATTTGCTTCGGTTTGACGATTGTCGTGATGAATAGAACTCGGTTGGGAATGGGCCACAACGTCAGCTAGTGCTAATGAAGATTGTTCCTCATCAACATTCTGTCCTCCTTCGAGCAGATTGACCAACAGTTCAGTGCGAGTGGAGTTGAGTTCGGTAGTGTGGTGAGTGATGCGATCGGGTGAGTTGGCTGGTGGAGTGATGATCAACTTGTCGGTGTCTTCTCCATCCTCTTCCTCCTCTTTGATCTCTCGCTTGACCCAATGCCCAATCTGATCATTGTGCAATGTCATTTCATTTTCCTCTTGTTCTATTTCTATAGACACAAATAATACCAAGTCATCACTTCACATCATTTCACTTTCATCACTCACCTCGTTTCACTTGTCTGTCTTCAGTCAATGTCTCCATGTCAATAATGCGAGTCTCCTCTCCATCCTCCACCTCTTCATTAATCTCAATCATGTCCACAGTATTCAATTCCTTCTTCACCAAACATCGATCCCATCCACTGTCTTCGTCATTGTCCTCTTCTTCCTTTATCTCCTCTTTGATTTCTATCTTCACATCATTAGATTCGGTTTTGATGTATGCAGACATATATTCTCGTTTGATGATAATGTCATGGCCCTTTTCTTCCTCCTTAATTTCCTCTTTGATTTCTACCTTCACCTCTTCATCATCCCATTCAGTTTTGACCGTCACCTGATTGTTTGATGTGCCTGTGCAAATATCACCAAATGTAAATAAGTCAAATACAAAGAACCGAACCAAACTCACCATCATCTTCATATTCTCGTTTCATGTTATACTGCACCATCAAATCATCATATTTCTTGTGAGCCTCTTCCTTCATCTCCACCAGTTGTGCTCGTAATTGGCCATTTTCACTAACCAGAACTCGTTCTCGTTCCTGCAGTTGAGCGATTTGCTCTACTAACTCGTGATGTGATTGACAATTGGCCTGATGGTTGTCTTCAGTTGCGTGACGATTCATTTCTTCGTAGTTGAGAATTGATGAATGTAGATGATGATGAGAGATAATGAACAGAGAAAAGGCTAAGACACGAAATGTGCTCGAGTGCGACTGTTTGTTGTGGTGTGTGAGCCGATCACAGTGAGCCGAGAGTGGTGTAAGAGAGAGCCGTGCACTCAGCCATCGATAGTATCGAGTGAGAGAACAATCAACAATGCACCATCCAGTTTAGTATTACCCTCACCACTCACCACCCAATCCAAATCTAATATCCCAATTATCATTTACATAAACTGACCACAATATCCAACTTCATTTCCCACATTTCACTCCTAACCAATTTCAAATTACGCTCATCATTGCACTCCTCATTGAGTCCTCAATGCATTTTCATCATAACCAACTCCTACCGCATGTAGCTTTTAAAAATATACCTTACAATAAAAGTGAACGACAGATTTATCCCGAGAATATTGTTTATTTTTTGAAATTGGAATGTTGTATAATATGTAAATGTCTGTCTTGAGTCAATGTCTCCATGTCAATAATGCGAGTCTCCTCTCCATCCTCCACCTCTTCCTTAATCTCAATCATGTCCGCAGTATTCAATTCCTTCTTCACCAAACATCGATCCCATCCACTGTCTTCGTTATTGTCTTCTTCCTCCTTTATCTCTTCTTTGATTTCTATCTTCACATCACTCGATTCGGTTTTGATGTATTCAGACACATATTCTCGTTTGATGATAATGTCATGACCCTTTTCTTCCTCCTTAATTTCCACCTTGATTTCTTGCTTCACATCTTCATGGTCCCATTCAGTTTTGACCGTCACCTGATTGTTTGATGTGCCTGTGCAAATATCAACAATTGTAAATAAAGTCAAATACAAACAACCAAACCAAACTCACCATCTTCATATTCTCGTTTCATGTTATACTGCACCATCAAATCATCATATTTCTTCTTCTCTTGTTCCTTCATCTCCACCAGTTGTGCTCGTAATCGGTAATTTTCCCTAACCAGAACTCGTTCACGTTCTTTCAGTTGAGCGATTTGCTCTAGTAACTCGTGATGTGATTCACAATTGGTCTCGTCGTTGCCTGCAGCTGAGTGACGATTCATTTCTTCGTAGATGAGAATTGATGAATGTAGAGATGAGGAGAGATAACCCACAGAGAAAAAGCAAAGAGGACAACACGAAATGTGCTCGAGTGCGACTGTTTGTTGTGGTGTGTGAGCCGATGACAGTGAGCCGAGAGTGGTGTAAGAGAGAGCCGTGCACTCAGCCATCGATAGTATCGAGTGAGAGCAACATCAACAATGCACCATCCACTTTAGTATTACCCTCAATAATCTTCACCCAATCCAAATCTAATATTCGAATTATCATTTACATAAACTGACCACAATATCCAACTGCTTTTCCCACATTTCAGTCATAACCAATTTCAAATTACGCTCATCATTGCACTCCTCATTGAGTCCTCAATGCATTTTCATCATAACCAACTCCTACCGCCTGTAGCTTTTGCAAACATACCTTCATCGTACTATTAAAGTGAATGACAGATTTATGGCGAGAATATTGTTTAATTATTGAAATTAGTAATTGGAATTTATAATGTTGTATAAGTAAATTCATATATTGCTAAAATGACAATTCTTCATGAAACAATGTGTCTGAAGTCTAGGGAGGCGATCCAAATTCGACTCCTTGCAGTGTGCCATAGGAAACTTGATAGGTAGCAATGTTCAAGTGTTGGGTTCAAGTAATTCCATTGTTGCATCTTGTGCAATTCTAAATCCGTGAAATGGACCAATCTTTCGATGGACAAAGTGCAACTTTGGAGTCGTGAGATGGGTCAATCAGATAAATCGAGTTGAGTAAACGCAAATATAAGATTTTTATTTATTTTATTTATTTATTTTTGTTAATGAATTTTAGTCTTTGTAAAACAGAAATATTTTCACCAAATGTGCACTGAGAATCGAAAATCCCAACCGAATTTGTAACATTCATGCGTTGTATTGAATCCATCACCAGATGATTGAAAGTGACTGGGCTCAGTGCAATTGAATCGGTGCGTTCATTTTCAAATTTGTGTCAAACACATTCGAATGAAACACTTTGGTTTGCCTAGATCAGTGAAAGAACAGAAGGTGAAGAATATTGTGGACGAGCGGAACCCGAACGAATATGTTCGAGTGGTGAACGAAATGTGATTGCCGAAAAGATTTTGTTTACTTGTAACAACTCGTCGTACTTTTATTGTAATTTTCAATGTTCATCATTTTCCAATATCCCAATTAGTTTCTCACCATTCGTTGTTAGTATCAATTTGATTGTCTCATGTCTCATAGACTACATGTCATGGTTACTAGAAAGTATCTTTGGAATGCACTGATCGGTTGAATGCTTCTGCATTTGTACCATTGCAATCATCAACAAGCGTAACTCAAATACATGGTTCGACCAAACAAATGGACACAAATTTATATTCGAACATACAAACAAAAAAATATTCAATCTTTTACAAATTAATATTGAAATGACAGAATTGTAAAATGACAAGTTGGAATTATTAAAAATGGAATAACTCAATCAAAAACCTCTCATTATTGTGTCAGTTTGATAGAGTGCAAATTGAACATTAACATAAAATTTTGAGAAACAAATTGGCAAATATGAACAAGTGAAAATATGAGAAAAAGTAGAAAGTAAAATGACAAACATTACAAGTAAAGTAAAGTCGAATCAACTCTGCCATCACTCGTCCACCACCACTCGAACATATTCGTTCGGGTCTCGCAGGTCCACAATGTTCTTGGCCTTCTGTGCTTTCATTGACTCGGGCAGTCCAAAGTGTTTCGTCCGAATGTGTTTGACCAGATTTGAACGTACTTTGCATTGCTTGCTGCAGTGAGGCCAATAGCAATGAAATTGATTAGTGTTGAGATGAGTGGATTGGTGTTGTTTCAAGCGATCTTTAAAGGCAAATGAAGCAGTGCAACCAGGGTGGGTGCAGTGGAGATGCTTCGATTGGGAGTGATGTTTGGTTTGTTGATGAGTTCTCATCTTGGTACGTGTTTCGGTCACTTCACCACAGTCGCTCACGAAATTGCACTGGAACTGACCAATCAGATGATATCGGTACCAATGATCGTAAGCTTTATGTTGCGAATGATATTCTTTGGAACAAACTGCACACAAGAATCGAGTACTTTGAGAATGGCTCAGTTTGATGTGATCACCAATCTGTCGTCTACAAAAATAAAGCAATGTCAATTATATGAAATGATATGAGTATTCACTTACTTATCGAATCGTGCATTGCAATTGGTGGCATAACATTGAAGAGGAGATAGTCGATGTACAGTGCTCAAGTGATTGTGCAAGTGATCCATTGAATTCAACTTGACATTACAATTTGCCTCTGTGCAATTCAAATAGAGGACAATGACCTTTGTTTCTTCTCGACCCTCATCAGCAATGTCATCGCCATCCTCTCCATCATCTTCCTCGATTGTATTCTTAGATCTCTTCGCAGATCGATTCGATGTTGGTTGTCTTCGTTTGTTGCCATTTCGACCCGTGGAAGTAGTTGCCTGTTGGTTGAGTGCAGTTGGATTGTCTGTTTGTGCAGTGCTGGTCGAAGGTGACAATAGATCAGCTGATTGAGTCACTGTTGGGTCATCGGACTGGTTTGCAGTGTTGAGCAGTTGTTGACTTGACAAATTAGTGCCACCTTCCTCGATCGATTCGTTCGCATTCGAATCATTTTTCCTGTCTCTGGATGGATTGCTCAACAGTTGGCCACAATCAACATTTGGTTGAGTCACTTCATATCGTTCATCATCCACTTCATCATTGTCACCACCTCGAATCAGTCCACCTTCATTGTCCACTTCATCATCATCACTCACTTCTTCCTTCTTCACCAAACGTAGGTCATGTCCAGTGGCGTAGCCAGGAGGGTGCCTTGGGTACACGGGCACCCAAACGGATTTTGAAATCTTATGAAGCCACAGAGGGGACCCTTCTACCGTCTGGAATCTAGGATACAGAAATGTGTGGTGGTGCACCCAAACTGAGTTTGGTCTGGCTACGCCACTGGTCATGTCCACAATCGTCGTGACCATCTTCATCTTCTTCCTCCTTTATCACTTCTTTTATTTCTTCTTTCACCTCTTCATCATTCCATTCAGTTTTGACAGTCACTTGATTTGTTGATGTTCCTGTGTAGCAAATAGCCACAAATGTAAATAAAGTCAACAACAAACAACCAAAACTAATACCTTCACTGTCCACTCCGTCATCGACATCACTTTCCAATTCACATTTCACCAAACATCTGTCACATCCATCACAGTCATCGTCATGATCATCTTCCTCTTTGATCTCCTCCTTGACCACCACAAAATCGCAGTCCATCGGTTCAGTTTTGATGTCCAAAGTGACATTGTGAGCATTTGTTGACAGATCTGTGTGAAGTACAACAAATGTTAATAAAGTCAAATACAAACAACCATAACTCATACCTTCATTGTCTGATTGGTCATCGAGTTGTTCTTGTTTGATGTGAATGTCATTCGGTGGTTGAACAGTGCGGACTGGTGAAGATACATTCGAAGGTGATGAGACAGAATTGGTGGAAGGAAGACCATCGGAGACAGCTGCACTGGTCGATGCAATCGCAAGCAACGAGACACGATTGTCAGTTTGAAATGGCTCGAGATTGATTTGTTGGTTGTTGTTTGTTTGTGCAGATTGTGCTGAAGTGTTGTCCTGTTCGGTAGTGGCCAAATTGGGGAGAAGAGAAGATTGCTCGGAAATGTGTTGGGATTGGTGTTGAGTTGGTACATTGTAGAGTGGAATGGAGACAGAATGACCAGAGGGAAAGGTCACATCGGCAATACATTCGGATGTGACCTGACCTGCGGCACTGAACTCGGTCAGCAAAGGTGGCGGTATGCCTTCGATGAAACTGGTTGACATGAGAGGAACTTCATTTGGTGGATTGTGTTGATGAGCAGACCCGCAGGGGGTGTAGGTGGTCTCGACCCGCCAGTGTTGATATCTTCCTTCAGTGCGAATGCACTCGACCACAGCAGACCGAACCAGCGAGGCCAACTCGACTTTGAATGTGTCCAGTCTGCTGTCCACAGTCGAGTCCACATGCGAGTGCAGTGATGTCTTCAGGTCAGCAGCTGTGGCATCGACTCGGGTGGAGAGGTGTTCCAGAAAGGGATTCATTTTGGGTGAGGAAAAGTAGAGTCGAGTTCACTTTGGAAGGCAACAACACACAGAGAGGGAGAGTGTGTTCATGTAAACACGTGAGAACTGTGCTCTCACTCTCAACTATCGATGGTGTGACATGCTGCATTACCTCTCACTCTCACACGGCGTGGCTCACTGTGATCGGCTCACCACAACAAACAGTCGCACTCTCGCACATTTCGTGTTGTCCTCTTCGCTTTTTCTCTGTGGTTTATCTCTCCTCATCTCTGCATTCGTCAATTCTCATCTACTCAAAATGGATCGTCACGCATCTGAAGACAACGAAGAGACAACTTCTCGATCACATCACGAGTTAGTAGAGCAAATTGGTCAACTTGGAGAGCGTGAACGAGTCCTGCGATGTGAAAATAATCAATTACGAGCACAACTGGTGGAGGTGAAGGAAGAGGCTCACAAGAAATATGATGATTTGATGGTGCAGTATAACATGAAACGAGAATATGAAGATGATGGTGAGTTTGGTTCGGTTGTTTGTATTTGACTTATTTACATTTGTTGATATTTTCACAGGCACAGCAGCCAACCAAGTGACGGTCAAAACTGAATGGGATGATGAAGATGTGAAGCAAGAAATCAAGGTGGAAATAAAAGAGGAAGATGACCAAGAGGATCGTGACATTATCATCAAACAGGAATTTGTGTCTGCATACATCAAAACAGAATGGAGTGATGTGAAGATAGAAATCAAAGAAGAGATAAAGGAGGAAGATGATGAAGATGATCGTGGAGGATGTGACCTACGTTTGGTGAAGAAGGAAGTGGTGAGTGATGATGATGACAATAACTCGATGCAACTCGGTGATCCAATCAATCCTGATGAAGTGGTGCAGCCCAATCAGACAATCGACATTCTATCACGTGATCAAGTCAACAGACCAATGCAGTCTGTGTTTGAGCTGTCTCCATCAGCCAACTGCCAAATGCAACTGACCAACAGCTCACAGATTGAACAAAGTGTTGACCAACAAGTGGACAAAGCTGATCACGAGCCTAACGAGCCAGCCAATCACGGCCACAACCAATGGCCAACTACGAAACAGTCACAAAGTCGCACACGAAAACGCACAGCCATGACAAGCGGCCAAGTGTCCATGAATGGTCCCATGACCAACTCGAAGCGAACTCGAGTGGAGACAGACTTGCACCGCACAGAGACCGTCCAGGAAGTGAGTTCTGCAGTGGCACTTGACCAGAGGCAAGTGGACGAGCAAAGTGAAGGAGGAGGAGGTTTGGGACAAATTGGAGACGATGACGATGAAACCGAGTTGGGTGAGGAAGATGAAGGTGCTGGGCGTTTCAAGATTGAGATTGTCAAGTTGAAGTGCACTGAGGATGGCTGTGAGGATGAGGTTGCTGACACTGACAAGTTACACGACCACTTGCGAGCTAAACATCACATATCTCCTCATCGTTGTTTGGCTGAAGGATGCAACGAACGATTTGAACAATGGTGAGTGTGATGTGGTGTTGACTTGGTTTAATTGATTTGTTTTATAGGGGTGGACTAGGTAAACATGTTCAAGACAATCATTCGAACGTCTCCACCTGGCCATGTCCTCACTGCACCAAGACATTCAAGTCTCAAGGTCAGTTGTATCTGCATCTCTATTACTATCATTTCGAAGGTCAATTCAAGTGTGGCTATGATGGTTGTCACCATGATCTAGTGGCCACATTTCGAATTGAAATAAAGAAACATCAGCTATCAGTCCATCGCAAGACAACAATCTATACTTGCCCATTCCCCAACTGTGGCAAATCGTTCAACCAAAAGGGCAATTTCAACACTCACCAACGAATGCACACAGGCGTCAAACCATTTCGTTGTGGATGGACTGGTTGTGGCAAATCATTCAACAAGAAGTTTAATCTCGAACGTCATCAACAAATGCACCAAAAAGTGAAACCTTTTATATGCACCTGGAACGTGTGTGACTATGCTGCAACACAACAATGCGATGTAATCAGACACATCCGCACTCAACATTTTCATCTCCCAGCAAGCCAGAAGAAACAGCATCAACTCGGCATCGAGGACAATCGCAACCCTCGTGACTATCTCGAACACAACTCACCAATCTGATCACCACTCCACTGACCACTCATCACCACACCACACCACTCAATCCCACTCACCTCAATGTCATGTCCCACAACATTCTCCACACAGACCACACATTCTATTGATTATAATATATGTACGATATATTCTGTTGCTATTTTAACTTTTCCAAATTACACTAATAAAACAAATTAGTTCTGTGATTGTTTGACTCGCTTCTTTTGTTTCGTCATCTTCAAACATGGCTGCAAGCACCCCTGAACGAGCTGCTAGAATATAAATTTCTTGTGCACACGAAATTTCTTCAATCTTGGAACGATCTTTACAGTCTATCGATCTTCATCAATCGACATTTTAAATCTGTAACTTTAGTGGACACAATCAAGGATCGATTGATTTTACTTGAATCTTTATCTTTGAATTTTGGTGAACCAGAAAATTGGATTCATTTGGTGCACCTTGAACCTGTGTTTGCGGATCGTGTCAAGCGGTTGCGTGCTGGACCAGTGGCGAGCCAAACACACAAAAAAAAAAAAAAAAAAAAAAAAAGAAAAAAATTAAATTTAAAAAAAAAAAAAAAAAATAAAGTGGTTAAACAAAACCAAGTTTGTCTGCTACGCCACCCCCCCCTATGCAACAACATTTGAATCAGTTGTATCGTATGGTTGAGCAGTCAAGGACTATTGAAAGTTGGAGTATGTCTATTTTTGTCATTTTGTCAATTTTGCCATTTTGTCATTGACTCAAATTCACAATTTCAGGTAAAATCCATCATCAAATCGAATTCCTCAATTCGAATGCCAATGCCAATTTAAACTCTAAATCACTTTCACTATCGAATCAATCAATTTGAAGATCAAAATGACTATGAATTGACTCACAATTGTCAATTTCGTTTCATTTGTGACCAATTTCTCTTCATCACTCATCTGCACATTTCAGTGTACATTAATCATGTTTTGATGGATCCATTTTACGATTGGGTTTTTTTGAAAAACTGGTACAAGCAATTGGTCCATTGAATCAACTAAAAGCACTCAAAATCTTTATTCCCGAATTGTACTATCTCAAGTTGGATTTGATTTCTTTTCCTCGATGGTTTTCGACTATATCAACAATTCCAAGTTTGCCATCGGTTCAATCGTTTTATCTTTACGATGGTTATAATGAACATCCACATTTTGTTCAATTCACCCACCCCCGCCTCTGTACCTGTAGTACACTTTATCGACTGTTTAATGGAACACTCGAATGTTGTCTTGGTCTTGCATTTCCTAACGCCCGCATCAAAGT
Organism: Rhizoglyphus robini; assembly: GCA_023373905.1. Lineage (NCBI taxonomy): Eukaryota > Metazoa > Arthropoda > Arachnida > Sarcoptiformes > Acaridae > Rhizoglyphus > Rhizoglyphus robini. The sequence goes on along the minus strand of JAKIJQ010000645.1, from coordinate 5,875 downwards.
GAGTGTTGTGGTTTATCGAAAAGCTCAATACGAGCACAGTGTCGAGTACCTCGGTGGCTATATAGGTTCTATCTGGATGATAGGATTTTTACTACTTGGTCCAATCTGGTTTGCTACTACTGATTTTTCTCAATCTTTCTGGACTGTAAATGAACACTTTATGTTAATTTACACAATGCTAACTGTTTGCTTCATTGCACCAATGGTGGAATTCTATTTAAGAGAAACACTTTTGAACTGGAATATTATTTTTTAAATTGTTTTTTAACGAATTATGAACTTTTTTTATCATTGATTAAATTAAATTAATAATGTATCTAAATTACGTTATTGTCAATAATTGTTACCGAATGGTACAAAGGAGGTCCTATAATTTCAGAATGTTTAAGATTAATCGCAAGTCAAACATTACTCCCAATTGAAGCACTTGCACTGCACTCATCCTGGATGTACAGCTTCATTTTCCTGTAATAGTCACCTGAAACAACACCAACTGACTCATCTCGCCAGTAATCCATTTCATTGCAATTGGCCTCACTGCATCAAGCAATGCAAACTACGTTCCAATCTAGTCCAACACATTCGAATGAAACACTTTGGACTGCCTCAATCAATGAAGAAACAGAAGAAGAGGAACATTGTGGACCTGCGAGACCCGAACGAATATGTTCGAGTGGTGGTGGACGAGTGATGGCAGAGTTGACATCGACCTTTCTTGTAATGTCTGTCATTGCAATCTATTTCATTTTACTTTACACTTTTCATTTTACTTTCTACTTTTTCTCATATTTTCTCTTGTTCATATTTGTCAATTTGTTTTTCACAATTTTCTGTTAATTTCAATTTGCACTCAATCAAACTGACATCTATAATTCGAGGTTTTTGATTGAGTTATTCCATTTATGATAATTCCAACTTGTCATTTTACAATTCTGTCATTTCAATAATAATTTATAAAAGATTGAATATTTTGGATATTTTTGTTTGTATGTTCGAATATGAATTTGTGTCCATTTGTTTGGTCGATCCATGTATTTGAGGTACGCTTGTTGATGATTGCAATGGTACAAATGCAGAAGCATTCAACCGATCAGTGCATTCGAAAGATACTTTCTAGTAAGCATGACCTGTAGTCTATGAGACATGAGACAATCAAATTGACACTAACAACGAATGGTGAGAAACTAATTGGGATATTGGAAAATATGATAAACATTGAAAATTACAATAAAAGTACGACGAGTTGTTACAAGTAAACAAAATCTTTCCGGCAATCACATTTCGTTCACCACTCGAACATATTCGTTCGGGTTCCGCCCGTCCACAATATTCTTCCCCTTCTGTTCTTTCACTGATCTAGGCAAACCAAAGTGTTTCATTCGAATGTGTTTGACACAAATTTGAAAATGAACGCACCGATTCAATTGCACTGAGCCAAGTCACTTGCAATCATCTGGTGATGGATTCAATCCAAAGTAATGTTAATGTTGCAAATTCGATTGTGATTTTCGATTCTCAGTGTACATTTGGTGGAAATATTTCTTTGTCTTACAAAGACTAAAATTCATTAACAAAAATAAATAAATAAAATTTTATAAAAATGCATTTGCGTTTGATCAACTCGATTTATCTGATTGACCCATCTCACGACTCCGAAGTTGCCACCAATCAAGTTTCCTATGGCACACTGCAAGGAGTCGCATTTGGGTCGGTTCCCTAGACTTCATAGAATCCATTTACTTATACAACATTCCAATTTCCAATTTCAAAAAATAAACAATATTCTCGGCATAAATCTGTCGTTCACTTTAATAGTACGATGAAGGTATGTTTGCAAAAGCTACAGGCGGTAGGAGTTGGTTATGATGAAAATGCATTGAGGACTCAATGAGGAGTGCAATGATGAGCGTAATTTGAAATTGGTTATGACTGAAATGTGGGAAATGAAGTTGGATATTGTGGTCAGTTTATGAAAATGATAATTCGGATATTAGATTTGGATTGGGTGAAGATTATTGAGGGTAATACTAAACTGGGTGGTGCATTGTTGATGTTGCTCTCACTCGATACTATCGATGGCTGAGTGCACGGCTCTCTCTTACACCACTCTCGGCTCACTGTGATCGGCTCACACACCACAACAAACAGTCGCACTCGAGCACATTTCGTGTCTTCACCTTTTCTCTGTTCATTATCTCTCCTCATCATCTACATTCATCAATTCTCAACTACGAAGAAATGAATCGTCACTCAGCTGCAGGCAACGACGAGGCCAATTGTGAATCACATCACGAGTTAGTAGAGCAAATCGCTCAACTGAAAGAACGTGAACGAGTTCTGGTTAGTGAAAATGGCCAATTACGAGCACAACTGGTGGAGATGAAGGAAGAGGCTCACAAGAAATATGATGATTTGATGGTGCAGTATAACATGAAACGAGAATATGAAGATGATGGTGAGTTTGGTTCGGTTGTTTGTATTTGACTTATTTACAATTTGTTGATATTTGCACAGGCACATCAAACAATCAGGTGACGGTCAAAACTGAATGGGACGATGAAGATGTGAAGCAAGAAATCAAGGTGGAAATTAAGGAGGAAGAAGAGGGTCATGACATTATCATCAAACGAGAATATGTGCCTGCATACATCAAAACCGAATCGAGTGATGTGAAGGTAGAAATCAAAGAAGAGATAAAGGAAGAAGAGGACAATGACGAAGACAGTGGATGGGATCGATGTTTGGTGAAGAAGGAATTGAATACTGCGGACATGATTGAGATTAAGGAAGAGGTGGAGGATGGAGAGGAGACTCGCATTATTGACATGGAGACATTGACTCAAGACAGACATTTACATATTATACAACATTCCAATTTCCAATTTCAAAAAATAAACAATATTCTCGGCATAAATCTGTCGTTCACTTTTATTGTAAGGTAGTATTTTTAAAAGCTACAGGCGGTAGGAGTTGGTTATGATGAAAATGCATTGAGGACTCAATGAGGAGTGCAATGATGAGCGTAATTTGAAATTGGTTAGGAGGGAAATGTGGGAAATGTAGTTGGATATTGTGGTCAGTTTATGTAAATGATAATTTGGATATTAGATTTGGATTGGGTGAAGATTATTGAGGGTGACACAAAACTGGATGGTGCATTGTTGATTGTTCTCTCACTCGATACTATCGATGGCTGAGTGCACGGCTCTCTCTTACACCACTCTCGGCTCACTGTGATCGGCTCACACACCACAACAAACAGTCGCACTCGAGCACATTTCGTGTTGTCCTCTTCTCTTTGTTCGATAGTTCCTTATCTCTTCTCATCTCTACATTCATCAATTCTCAACTACGAAGAAATGAATTGTCACTCAGCTGCAGGCAACGACGAGGCCAATTGTGAATCACATCACGAGTTAGTAGAGCAAATCGCTCAACTGAAAGAACGTGAACGAGTTCTGGTTAGTGAAAATGACCAATTACGAGCACAACTGGTGGAGATGAAGGAACAAGAGAAGAAGAAATATGATGATTTGATGGTGCAGTATAACATGAAACGAGAATATGAAGATGATGGTGAGTTTGGTTCGGTTGTTTGTATTTGACTTATTTACAATTTTTGATATTTGCACAGGCACATCAAACAATCAGGTGACGGTCAAAACTGAATGGGACGATGAAGAGGTGAAGGTAGAAATCAAAGAGGAAATTAAGGAGGAAGAAGAGGGTCATGACATTATCATCAAACGAGAATATGTGACTGAATACATCAAAACCGAATCGAATGATGTGAAGATAGAAATCAAAGAAGAGATAAAGGAAGAAGAGGACAATGACGAAGACAGTGGATGGGATCGATGTTTGGTGAAGAAGGAATTGAATACTGCGGACATGATTGAGATTAAGGAAGAGGTGGAGGATGGAGAGGAGACTCGCATTATTGACATGGAGACATTGACTGAAGACAGACAAGTGAAACGAGGTGAGTGATGAAAGTGAAATGATGTGAAGTGATGACTTGGTATTATTTGTGTCTATAGAAATAGAACAAGAGGAAAATGAAATGACATTGCACAATGATCAGATTGGGCATTGGGTCAAGCGAGAGATCAAAGAGGAGGAAGAGGATGGAGAAGACACCGACAAGTTGATCATCACTCCACCAGCAGCCAACTCACCCGATCGCATCACTCACCACACTACCGAACTCAACTCTACTTGCACTGAACTTTTGGTCAATTTGCTCGAAGGAGAACAGAATGTTGATGAGGAACAATCTTCATTAGCACTAGCTGACGTTGTGGCCCATTCCCAACCGAGTTCTATTCTTCACGACAATCGTCAAACCGAAGCAAATTCTCTACCTTTTGATTCATCATCGAATATGTCTCACTCTAGTGATCATCATCAATCAGACAATTCACAACCCAACTCGGTGTCATTTGGCTCGTTGACCGATCAGAATGCTACCGAAATGCAACAACAAATCAAACAAGAATTGTCCGATGAAGCCGCAACAACATACAATCTAAACGAGCAATCAAATGGATGGTGACATTGTGAAGGACGAGTACTTTAGTGATTGTGATGTTAGTGATTGGGTCGAACCAGAAATCAAGGGCGAATTCGACTATGGACAGGAGGTTGAGATTAAACAAGAAGAAGATGAGGAGGAGGAAGAAGACACTACCGACAATGAAGAAATGGTGGACATTAAGGAAGAAGAGGAGGAGGATGGTGAGACTCAGGTTGATGACTTCGAGGGTTGGGCTCAAGACAATCAAGGTGCTGATGAATCTCGATCTGTGGAGAACGCATCAATGGACACAACTGCAGCTCATCCAATTGGTCAATCTCATAACGTTCAAAATGCTTCGAATGTGAATGAATCCATCGAGGAAGGTTGCGCTAATTTGGCAAGTGATGAACACAACTTTGCAAATCAGTCAAATGACCCAACCGAGACCCAATCAGGTGATCTATTCTCACCATCGACCAGCACAGGAAGAAGATCGAATCGAACTGCACTCAACCAACAGACCACTGCTTCCACGAGCCGAAATGCGACAAAACGAAAACAACCAACATCAAATCGATCTGCGAAGAGATCGAAGAAAACTGTTGAGGTTGATGATGGAGAGGTTGGAGATGATGATGGTGAAGACATTATCAACGATGATCGAGAAGAAATAAAGGTCAAAGTGCTACATTTGAATTGTACCGAGTCAAATTGCAATGTCAAGTTGGATTCAATGGTTCATTTGCACGATCACTTGAGCACTGTGCATCGACTTGGTCCTCTTCAATGTTTTGCACAGAATTGCGATGCACGATTCGATAAGTAAGTGAATACTAAATTTCTACATTAAATTGATCTATTTTTATATTTTTAGAATACAAATTCGAGATCACATCAAACTGCACAATTCTCAAGATACTCGATTTCTTTGTGCAGTTTGTCCCAAAGAATCTGATTCTCAACACAAAGCTTACCTTCACTGGTACCACACTCATCAGACTGGTCAGTTCGAGTGCAATCTCGCGGGCGACTGTGCCGATGTGACTGACACACGTCGCAAGATGTTATCTCATCAAAAATCCAAACATTACCCCCAATCGAAGCAATTCCACTGCACCCAGCCTGGATGTACTGCTTCATTTTCCTGTAATGCTGACCTGAAACGACACGAACTGACTCATCTCAACACTAATCCATTTCACTGCAATTGGCCTAACTGCAGCAAGCAATGCAAACTACGTGCAAATCTGGTCACCCACATTCGAACCAAACACTTTGGACTGCCTCAAACAATGAAAGAACAGAAGGAGAAGAACATTGTGGACCTTCGAGACCCGAACGAATATGTTCGAGTGG
>JAKIJQ010000644.1:0-17016 GCA_023373905.1 Rhizoglyphus robini | reverse complement strand
ATATATACAACGAGTCATAACTGAAACATAATCAACCAGAAATTACGTTTTAAACTATGTTTACGGAGTAGAAATGTTGTTAAAGACGTTATTCGAGGAGTGTCTCAGCAAATTGTCAAATACGGAGGATATTGTTTAAATCTGTATTTTATGAAAAATATAAATTAAAATATGTAGCATAAAAACTTGTGAAAAGAATAGATTTTGTTGGCGGTGGTGATGGACATGTTTACCTATGTCGTGCAGCCAAAAACCAGGAATAGCCAGAGCCATGTTACGCCAGATGGCACGACGGGAAATCAACTCCTAACCAGACCAGGCCACTCATGGCCTCAAAAGATTAGTTCCAAACACAAAAATAAGCACACAATACAAAACATATCCGTTCCAGTACTCTTCGTTTTTTTGCACGGCCAGGATAAAACCCCAAAAAGACCCAGTGGGCAAAAAAAGGGAACCTTAGCCAAAAACATAATACAAGATCTACGCTCGATTGGTCCTCACGGACCACACGACCATAGTCAACAACATGGTCTTGCATACTGCGCTCTTCTGAGCCTTCGATCGTCATCTTCGCGTCTTCATAAGAAGGGATCGGTCCATAGGGTTAGCGGCAAAGACGACAGCTACTCGGGTCCCAACCTTCAGCTAGCATTGGCAATGTGTCCCGCGCGTTCCTCCAGTCAACCCCACACAAGGGTCGCGCGCGTTGGCGCGCAACTTGAAACCATCCACAACTTGGATATTTTCCACCGTGATACACTTCATGCTAGGCCCTAGAATCTAGGTCCCCTAAGGTCCCAAGACCTGAGTAGTAAAATATCTGCTCGTATTGCCCACCAGGCGGCAGGGACTGAATGGTGCCTGTGCACCACAACCTACAAGTGGTACAACTTTTGAATGGCCTTGTGATGTCATGTCATATTTAGTATTTTCTATAGATAAATTTTTGATAATCTGATTGTGACCGATTGTGAGTATAAAGCTGCAGCTCGTGAGATGGAATACTCCAAATGAAAGAAATTTTTTGTTTTATGTTAATTGTAATATCAGAATTTTCTATTCTGAAGTCTAGAACTTTCTATAAAGTTCTTTTGAATGATTTTGTACTTCACGAGTAAATTCTCTCTCACTTCAAGAGAGTAAAGAAATTTCTTTAGTTTAAAAGAAGCTTTTAATTCATTTTCATTGCTAAAAATATGTGCACCTAAAGTATCGCACACTTGAAACGAGTGATACAATAATAATAATAATAGATCTAACGGCTCCTTAGGGAGTCTTGTATCAACTCATAATCTAATAAATTATTTGAGTACTGAGTCTCACAAAACATTTTCTATCTCCTATACCGTTCGCTCCGAGTTTACGCCAACGGCGTTATTTATCTTTAAAAAATAAGAAAGCAAGAGGGCTTCATAACGCTGGCTGGTTCAAAAACTAGTTTAATTTAAGCCCTAACAACAATCTGTTGATTGAACAATTGAATCAATTAAAGTCTCACTAAGAATGTTACAATGCCCAACAATCGTTCAGTTTTGTCTTCAAATAGCCATCATTGGGTCAGTTGTCAAGTTGAGTTCACGCTGTTCAGAAAATGGCTTTAAAAAAACAAGCAACCATTAATGGAAAAGAAAAAGAACATTGCATTTTGATGAAAAAACACAAGAAGAAAGCTAAAGATCGCGATAATCTTCCACTAAGCATGAAACTCAAGAATCCTTTTGGATCGATTCAAGTAAATTATCAAAACAAGTTTTCTGTTTTGTTCAATATTTTGTCCATACCGTATATGTAGTTTGGAGTTATTCTTCATATGGAAGAAATATTGTTTTATTTTCATTTTTTCCCTTTTTATTTCACATTTCCTAAATTCTAATAATAAAATCTAGTACTTTCTGTACAAAACCACTTGTTTTTGTTCATTCATTTCAGAGAGCACAGTAGTTTCCTTTTGATTGTGTTTTTTTTAGATTATCGTTAAGTACAGATTGAGTTCTAAGCCCACTTATCGTGAATGTAAATTATAAATAAATCTGAATTGGGTTTGATCAAACATTGAACAATTTGATCAATTGCACAACAATGCAGATTGAAATTTTGTTAACCAAATGTACAAAATTTTTTGACACTAAATGGACACTTACTTTGACTTTATCCATTTAACTGTTGACTGAACTAGAGTCAATTATTGTCGCAACAAGAATCCCAATCACAAAGCACAACAATCACACAGATTTGTTTTTTATATAGGGTCTCGTATCGATGTGAGTCTTGTAGAATTCGAACTGGCGGCAATAGCTTATAAGTTATAGCAAGAATATTATATGATTGAGATATCTACAGGAAATGTTAGCTTTTACGGAATTATTGAGAGTGCAAATGGAAACAGAAAGTTGCGAGAAACAATTTGGGAAATGTGAGCAAGAGAAAATATAATAAAAAGTAGAAAGTAAAATGAAAAGTGTAAAGTGAAATAGAAAAAATTGCAATGACAGACGTTACAAGTAAAGTAAGGTCCATTCAACTGTGCCATCACTCGTCCACCACCACTCGAACATATTCGTTCGGGTCTCGCAGGTCCACAATGTTCTTCTCCTTCTGTGCTTTCATTGACTCGGGCAGACCAAAGTGTTGGGTTCGAATGTGTTGGACCAGATTTGAACGTTTCTTGCATTGCTTGCTGCAGTGAGGCCAATTGCAATGAAATTGATTAGTGGCGAGATGAGTCAGTTGGTGTTGTTTCAAGTGAGAATTATTGGCAAATGAAGCAGTACAACCAGGGTGGGTGCAGTGGAAATTCTTCGAATAGATAAAATGTTTGGCTTTTTGATGAGTTGTCATCTTGCGACGTGTGTCGGTAACTTGGGTACAGTCGCTCACGAAATTGCATACAAACTGACCAGTCAGATGATAATTGTACCAGTGATTGTAAGTTTTATGCTGCGAACTATATTCGCGGTGACAAACTGAACAAAAGAAACGAGTATTGCGAAAATGATGAAGTTTGTTGTGAGCACCAATCTGTCGTCTGACAAAATAAAATTAGGTCAATTTAATGTGAAATGATAGTATTCACTTACGAATTATCAAATCGTGCATTGCAATCGGTGACAAAACATTGAAGAGGAAGAAGACGATGCACAGTGATCAAGTGATCGTTCAACAGTGCCATTGAATCCAACTTGACGTTACAATTTGATTCGCTACAATTCAAATGGAGGACTTTAATCTTTGCATCTTCTCGGTCCTCATCGGCAATGTCTTCACCATCTTCACCATCCTCACCTTCATCCTCCTCGATTGTTGGCTTCGATCTCTTCACAGATCGTTTCGATGTTTGTTGTTTTCGTTTGTTGACTTTGTGTCGAGTGGGCACGGTTGTCTGTTGGTTGAGTGCAGTTGGGCTTGTCTCGTCTTGTGCAGTGCTGGTCTGTGGTGACAATAGATCAGCTGATTGAGTCACTGTGAGTTGAGATTGTCCAGTTGGATGAGTGAGAGTTGTGTTCAATGGTACGTTGTCCAAAGCTTGACATTCATCATCACCACTTTGGTTCGATTCAGCCCAACCCTCGATCGAATCAATCTCAGCTGAGCCATCTTCCTCCTCCTCGTCTTCTTCCTTAACCTCCATCATTTCTTCTTGTTAGTAGTTCTCGTTCACCTCCTCCCTCCTCTTCCTTAACCTCCACCATCACTTCTCCATCCTCTTCCTCCTCTTTGATCTCTCGCTTGACCCAATCCCCAATCTGATCATTGTGCAATGTCATTTCATTTTCCACTTCTTTGATTTCTAAATAGACAAACAAAATAATACAGTCATCATATCACTCTTTCAACTCACCTCGTTTAATTTGGTAGTCTTGAGTCAATGTCTCCATGTCAATAATGCGAGTCTCCTCTCCATCCTCCACCTCTTCCTTAATCTCAATCATTTCCACAGTGTTCAATTGCACTTCATCACCATTCGAGTGTTGTGGATGGGCAACAGGATTGGTTGATTTGATTTGGTCCAACAGATTCCCTCCACCTGTGCAGGGTCACCACCATCATCTTCTTCTCGATCCAAATCCTCGTTGGTCATCCTCAACTTGTTGGTTAGTCTTTCTGTGAGAGTGTTGACCAGTCGATCCATTTCATCTCTAAGCACCATCCTCAGCTGCCCCCATTTCTCCTTGAAGCTGTTGACACAACTCGGACGCAGTCTGACGGGATTGTGGTACAGCAGATGAAGACGACGAGCTGATTAGTCCGTGAAAGAGCGAATCAATCAGTGGGTCAGGGATTTGGTTCATCTCGTCACGCAACCACACTCGACAAGGTTCCTCTTCGCATTTCAGCATTTCATACAACACGGACACAGTTGAACAATGTTGAGGGACATCTGGTGGGGGATGATGATGACGATGACATGATGATCAAGGAAAATGATTCTTGATGGAACAATACCCACTTGTTGGTTGTAGCTGTGGTCTAAATCAGTCTCACCAAACAGACGAGCAATGAGTGAAGACGTACACCACCACAACAGACAGCACGTGGTGATGGTCACGTATTGAGAATAGTAAACTTATGAACTGTTTTGTATTGACTGAACGCCACTGGGATGACACCAACTGTGCACAGTGCAAGTCATGAAGACGTACACCACCACAACAGACAGCACGTGGTGATGGTCACGTATTGAGAATAGTAAACTTATGAACTGTTTTGTATTGACTGAACGCCACTGGGACGACACCAACTGTGCACAGTGCAAGTCATGAAGACGTACACCACCACAACAGACAGCACGTGGTGATGGTCACGTATTGAGAATAGTAAACTTATGAACTGTTTTGTATTGACTGAACGCCACTGGGATGACACCAACTGTGCACAGTGCAAGTCATGAAGACGTACACCACCACAACAGACAGCACGTGGTGATGGTCACGTATTGAGAATAGTAAACTTATGAACTGTTTTGTATTGACTGAACGCCACTGTGATGACACCAACTGTGCACAGTGCAAGTCATGAAGACGTACACCACCACAACAGACAGCACGTGGTGATGGTCACGTAGTGAGAATAGTAAACTTATGAACTGTTTTGTATTGACTGAACGCCACTGGGATGACACCAACTGTGCACAGTGCAAGTCATGAAGACGTACACCACCACAACAGACAGCACGTGGTGATGGTCACGTATTGAGAATAGTAAACTTATGAACTGTTTTGTATTGACTTGAACGCCACTGTGATGACACCAACTGTGCACAGTGCAAGTCATGAAGACGTACACCACCACAACAGACAGCACGTGGTGATGGTCACGTATTGAGAATAGTAAACTTATGAACTGTTTTGTTATTGACTGAACGCCACTGTGATGACACCAACTGTGCACAGTGCAAGTCACTCACTCAATGCAGTAAAACTGACACGTGTAGAAAGTGTAAGTTTTGACTATTTGAAAGTAAACTGACCAATCAGGAGTTGACTTTTGAGATCATCGTTGAATTGAGTGTCAAAGTTATCTAGTCGAGATCGGTCCATTCATAGTCAAAATAGCAAATCAAAATCTAATATCAGAAAATATCATTTACAAACCCCCGACTGCAATTTCGTTCAACATTTCACGACATTTTCCGATTAACCAATTTCAAAGTATTACGTACTCATTGGTACTCGCTCGTTTCGATTCAAAAAAAGGACCATTCATGTTTATTTTTGCATTCCACAATTTGCCTCGTCTTTGTCTGCAGCTGCGTGACCATTCATGACGAGTAGATGACAATTGACCAATGTAGATGATGAGGAGAGATAAGGAACAGGGAAAAAGTGAAGAGGACAAGACGAAATGTGGTGAGGAAAGAGGTTGACTGTTTGAAGTACGGTCACATGTGAGAGGAGAGGCAGCCTCTGAAAAAATACAACATGCAAGTGCCACTATTTACACCCAAACAGAGTGAAAATAGTTGGCAGGTGAGAAAAGTTTTCAGTTGTTGTGTGTTCTGCTGTGTCTGTCTTTGCTCACTGTCGTTCTCGTTTCTGTTTTGGTCACCACGTCCATTCCTACTTTTGTTTGTCTTTCCCCGAACCTAACCTTGTCCCGTTCTCATCTACGAACAAATGAATCGTCATCACAAGTTGCTAGAGGAAATAGGGTCATCTAAAGGACCGTGAACGAGTGTTGCTTAGTGAAAATGATCAATTACGTCGACAACTGGTGGGGAAGAAGGAAGAAGAAAAGAAGAAATATGATGATTTGATGGTGCAGTATTGTAACATCAAACAAGAATATGAAGATGAGGGTCTCGACAGTGATGGTATGACTGTGAAGGAAGAAATTAAGGAGGAAATCAAAGAAGAAGAAGATGACGGATTGGACAAGCAAGGTATGACTTGTTGGTTGGTTGTATTTGACTTATTTACATTTGGTGATATTTGCACAGGCACATCAAACAATCAGGTGACGGTCAAAACTGAATGGGACGATGAAGAGGTGAAGGTGGAAATCAAAGAAGAGGATGATGATCATAACATTTTCATCAAACGAGAATATGTGCCTGCATACATCAAAACCGAATCGAGTGATGTGAAGGTAGAAATCAAAGAAGAGATCAAAGGAGGAAGATGATGAGGATCATGACGATGACTGTGGATGTGATCGATTTGTGGTGAAGAAGGAAGAGGTGAGTGATGATGATGACAACTCGATGCAGTCCAATTTGAATCCACCAATGGACACCTCATCACGTGATCAACTCCACACCCCAATCCACTCTGTCTGTGCTCCATCAACCAACGAACCAATGCAACTGACCAACAGCTCGGTGACTGAACAAAGTGACCAACAAGTGATGGCTGCAAATGACGATCAACTGGCACAGTCGAGTGACGCACAAGCAAACATGGATCAAGTGATGAGTCACGAGAATGGATCGGGAGATGAAGATGACGAGTTGTCCAACAGTGCAAACGACAATCACGATGGTTCTGTGGTCGCATCGAATGAGCCATCGACCAGTGCTCGAGCACGATCGAATCGAGTCACATCGAAACAGTCAACTGCTTCCACTGCTCGCAAACTCAACAAACGAAAACAATCTCAACCAAATCGAACTGGCAAGAGATCCAAGAAAAGTGTTGAGGTGAATGATGATGGAGATGGTGACGACATTGCCAATGAAGACAAAGAAGATGCAAAAGTCAAAATCCTCCATTTGAATTGTACCCAGTCAAATTGCAATGTCAAGTTGGATTCACTGGATCATTTGCACGATCACTTGAGCACTTTGCATCAACTTTCTCCTCTTCGATGTTTTGCCACCAATTGCAATGCACGATTCGATAACCGGTTAGTGAATAATATAATTTCACATTAAATTGACCTAGTTTTATTTTTCAGACAACAAATTTCTGCGCACAACAAACTGAATCATTCTCGCAGTACTCGATTCTATTGTGCAGTGTGCTCAAAGCAATTTGATTCGCAACGCTATGCTTACATGCACTGGTACCAGAATCATCTGACTGGTCAGTTCGAGTGCAACCTCGTGAGCGACTGTGTCGAAGTGACCGACACCAGCAACAAGATGAGAACTCATCAACTCACCAAACATTACTCCCAATCGAAACGTTTCCACTGCATCCAGCCTGGCTGTACTGCTTCATTTGTATTTAAAGCTCACCTGAAACGACACGAACTGACTCATCTCGCCACTAATCAATTTCACTGCAATTGGCCTCACTGCAGCAAGCAATGCAAACTACGTGCAAATCTGGTCAAACACATTCGAACCCAACACTTTGGACTGCCCAAGTCAATGAAAGCACAGAAGGAGAAGAACATTGTGGACCTGCGAGACCCGAACGAATATGTTCGAGTGGTGGTGGACGAGTGATGGCAGAGTTGATTCGACCTTATTTACTTGTAATGTTTATGAATTCAGTTGTATTTCGCTTTACACTTTTCTTTTACTTTTTCTAATATTTTCTCTTGTTCACATTTCCCCAATTTGTTTCTCACAATTTTCTGTAAGTTTCAATTTGCACTCTATATATGACGAGTGAGTGTCGAGTGGAATTGACTTTATTTTCTTGTAACGTCTGTCAAAACATTCATTTATATTAAACTATACATTTTGGACAAGTATTTTAAAGTTTGTTTTAAAGAGGATTGTAAGTTTGAAACAATTTACAACAACATCCTGGAATGATTCATATTAAACTGTTTACTGAAAGAATACTTTTATTTCGCTGTCAAGCAAAGATCACAATTTAAAAATCACATTCGTATTTAATTCGTGTTATCTAAGTTTCTGAATGAACACATAGCCAAAATATTCAATCAAAATGTGATTGTCTATTATCACTTCTATTGACACTACACCACAACCACCTTGCGGGTATGATTCGTCATATTTTTGTGAACATTTACTGTCCTCTCTCGTCGAGATCGGTCCGTTCATAGTCAAAATAAATGCATAAAGTCATAAAGCCAATCAAAATTACCCGTGCCTGCAATTTCGTTCAACATTTCACGACATCTCCCGATTAACCAATTTCAAAGTATTACGTACTCATTTGTACTGGCTCGTTTCGATTCAACAAAGGAACATTCATGTTTATTGTTTATTGGTGTTATACTCAGACAGAGATACATTTGAAGATTAGATCAATTTGTGATTGGTGACAATGAACAAATTAAATTGATACTGACAGTGAGAAATTGAGAAACACATTGGGAAATATGAATAAAATATAAAAAAGAGAAGAAAATAACGAAAAAGACGTTACAAGTAAATAAAAGTCGAATCAACTCTGCCATCACTCGTCCACCACCACTCGAACATATTCGTTCGGGTCTCGCAGGTCCACAATGTTCTTCTCCTTCTGTGCTTTCATTGATTGAGGCAGTCCAAAGTGTTGGGTTCGAATGTGTTTGACCAGATTTGAACGTAGTTTGCATTGCTTGCTGCAGTGAGGCCAATTGCAGTGAAATTGATTAGTGGCGAGATGAGTCAGTTGGTGTCGTTTCAAGTGAGCTTTAAAGGCAAATGAAGCAGTACAGCCAGGGTGGGTGCAGTGGAAATGCTTCGATTGGGAGTGATGTTTGGTTTGTTGATGAGTTTTCATCTTGCCACGTGTGTCGGTCACTTGGACACAGTCGCTCACGAAATTGCATTTGAACTGACCAGTCAGATGATGATGGTACCAGTGTTTGTAAGCTTTATGTTGCGAATCATATTCTTTGTGACAAACTGAACAAAGAAATCGAGTATTGCGAGAATGATTCAGTTTGATGTGAGCAGAAATTTGTTGTCTAAAAAATAAAACTAGGTCAATTTAATGTGGAATTATAGTATTCACTTACGGATTATCGAATCGTGCATTGCAATTCTGTGCAAAACATTGAAGAGGAGAAAGTTGATGCACAGTGCTCAAGTGATCGTGCAAATGGACCATCGAATCCAACTTGACATTACAATTTGACTGGGTACAATTCAAATGGAGCACTTTGACCTTTGATTCTTCTCGGTCCTCATTGGCAATGTCTTCACCATCTTCTCCTTCATCCTCCTCGATTGTTATCTTCGATCTTTTCACAGATCGTTTCGATGTTTGTTGTTTTCGTTTGGTGACTTTGTGTCGAGTTGGCACCGTTGCCTGTTGGTTGAGTGCAGTTTGATTTGATCCATTTCCTGTGCTGGTCGATGGTGACAATAGATCATCTGATTGAGTCTGGTCATTGGACAGATTTGCAGTGTTGGCAATTTGTTCTTGACCTCCCAAACTTGGGCCACCATCGTCAATGAATTCGTTCATATTGGAAGCACTTTGATTGTCTAGGGACGGATTGCTCAACAGTTGGCCATTGTCAACATTCGGTTCATCATCAACTTCATAATTGTCACCACCTCGAATCACTCCATCTTCGTCGTTCACTTCATCAATTGGCAATCCATGTCCATCATTGTGCACTTCATCATCATCACTCAACTCTTCCTTCTTCACAATCCATCGGTTACATCCATCACATTCATCTTCATCTTCCTCTTTGATCTCCTCCTTGACCACCACAAAATCGCAGTCCATCGGTTCAGTTTTGATGTTCAAATTGACATTGTGAGCATTTGGATCTGTGTGAATTACAACAAATGTATAAATAAAGTCACATACAAACAACCATAACCATACCTTCGTTGTTCATTTGTTGTTGTCCGTTGTGTGACTGGTCATCGAGTTGTTCTTGTTTGATGAAAATGTCATGATCCTCTTGGTCATCTTCCTCTTTTATTTCCACCTTGATTTCTTGCTTCACATCTTCATCATCCCATTCAGTTTTGACCGTCACTTGGTTGGCTGCTGTGCCTGTGAAAATAGCAACAAATGTAAATAAAGTCAACAAACAGCCCAAACTCACCATTGTAGTCAAGTCCGTCATATTCTCGTTTGATGTTTGCATTTGCACTCAATTCACGATACTGCACCATCAAATCATCATATTTCTTCTTCTCTTGTTCCTTCATCTCCACCAGTTGTGCTCGTAATTGATCATTCTCACCAATCAGCACTCGTTCACGGTGCTTCAGTTGAGCGATTTCCTCTAATAACTCGTGATGTGATTGACAATTGGCCTGGTCGTTGTCTGCAGATGCGTGACTATTCATGACGAGTAGATGATAATTGACCAATGTGGATAGATTGATGGGAGATAAGGAACAGGGAAAAAGACGAAGAGGACAAGACGAAATGTGGTGAGGAAATAGGCTAACGTGAAGCACGGTCACATGTGAGAGAGGAGAGGCAGCCTCTGCAAACACAACAACTGCAAGTGCCACTATTTACACCCAAACAGAGTGAAAATAGTTGGCAGGCAGAAAAAGTTTTCAGTTGTTGTGTGTTGTGCTGTGTCTGTCTGTCTGCTCACTGTCGTTCTCGTTTCTGTTTTGGTCACCACGTCCGATTCTACTTTTGTTTGTTTTCCCGAACCCAACTTTTCCCGTTCTCATCTACGAAGAAATGAATCGTCATCACAAGTTGCTAGAGGAACTAGGTCATCTAAAGGACCGTGAACGTGTGTTGATTGGTGAGAATGATCAATTACGTCGACAACTGGTGGAGATGAAGGAACAAGAGAAGAAGAAATATGATGATTTGATGGTGCAGTATAACATGAAACGAGAATATGAAGATGAGGGTCTCGACAGTGATGGTATGACTGTGAAGGAAGAAATTAAGGAGGAAATCAAAGAAGAAGATGATGACGGTCTGGATAACCAAGGTATGACTTGTTGGTTGTTTGGATTGTGACACAATTTAAATTTGTTGATATTTGCACAGGCACATCAAACAATCAGGTGACGGTCAAAACTGAATGGGACGATGAAGAAGTCAAAGTGGAAATCAAAGAAGAGGATCGTGACATTATCATCAAACGAGAATATGTGTCTGCATACATCAAAACCGAATCGAGTGATGTGAAGATAGAAATCAAAGAAGAGATCAAAGAGGAAGATGATGATGAGGATCATGATGATGACTGTGGATGTGATCGATTTGTGGTGAAGAAGGAAGAGGTGAGTGATGATGATGACAACTCGATGCAACTCAACCATCCACTCAATGAAGTGGTGCAGTCCAATTTGAATCAACCAATGGACACCTCATCACGTGATCAACTCCACACCACAACCAACTCTGTCTGTGCTCCATCAACCAACGAACCAATGCAACTGACCAACAGCTCCGTGACTGAACAAAGTGTTGACCAACAAGTGATGGCTGCAAATGACGATCAACTGGCACAGTCGACTCGAGTGTTGCAGTCGAGTGACGCACAAGCAAACATGGATCAAGTGATGAGTCACGAGAATGGATCGGGAGATGAAGATGACGAGTTGTCCAACAGTGCAAACGACAATCACGATGGTTCTGTGGTCGCATCGAATGAGCCATCGACCAGTGCTCGAGCACGATCGAATCGAGTCACATCGAAACAGTCAACTGCTTCCACTGCTCGCAAACTCAACAAACGAAAACAATCTCAACCAAATCGAACTGGCAAGAGATCCAAGAAAAGTGTTGAGGTGAATGATGGAGAAGATGAAGTTGAAGAAGATGGTGTCGAGATTGGCAATGAGGTTCAAGATGAATCAAATGTCAAAGTGCTCCATTTGAATTGTACCCAGTCAAACTGCAATGTCAAGTTGGATTCATTGGTCCATTTGCACGATCACTTGAGCACTGTGCATCAACTTTCTCCTCTTCAATGTTTTGCCACCAATTGCAATGCACGATTTGATGAACCGTAAGTGATTGCTATCATTTCACATTAAATTGACCTAGTTTTATTTTGTCAGACAACAGATTGGTCTTCACATCAAACTGAGCCATTCTCAAAGTACTCGATTCGATTGTGCAGTTTGCCCCAAAGAATGTGATTCGCAAAAGAAAGCTTATTATCACTGGTACCAGTGTCATCAGACTGGTCAGTTCCGGTGCAAGTACGCGAACGACTGTGCCCAAGTCACTGACACACGTCGCAAGATGACAACTCATCAACATGTCAAACATCTCTCTCAATCGAAGCGTTTCAACTGCACCCACCCTGGCTGTACTGCTTCATTTGCCTTTAAACATGACATGGAACGGCACGAACTGACTCATCTCAGCACTAATCAATTTCACTGCAATTGGCCTCACTGCAGCAAGCAATGCAAGAAACGTTCAAATCTGGTCCAACACATTCGAACCCAACACTTTGGACTGCCTCCATCAATGAAAGCACAGAAGGAGAAGAACATTGTG
Organism: Rhizoglyphus robini; assembly: GCA_023373905.1. NCBI lineage: Eukaryota > Metazoa > Arthropoda > Arachnida > Sarcoptiformes > Acaridae > Rhizoglyphus > Rhizoglyphus robini. The sequence goes on along the minus strand of JAKIJQ010000644.1, from coordinate 4,216 downwards.
GACCTGCGAGACCCGAACGAATATGTTCGAGTGGTGGTGGACGAGTGATGCTCGACTTGAGTGTCCAGTAGAATCGACTATATTTACTTGTTTTGTCTATCAAACCATTAAATGTATTTATCTTTTCTTTCTCATAATAATCTGTTTTGTCAATTTGTTTGTTCATTGTCTCACAAATTGATCTGATCTTTAAATGTATCTTTTTCTGAGTATTACGATATTTATGCGATTATTATAATAAACACAAATATTCTTTCAAGATGTTGATTGATGTTACGACCAATGTGGGGAATTTCTTTCACTCACAAGTTCTACACTTTGGTTGCCCAATTCCCCACATTGGTCGCAAAAATAGAAAAATAAGTTTAACGCAAAAAATGAAATGTTGCTTTGTAATAAAGTTTAATAGTTTGCAAAAGTTTCAAAACGAAATGATCAAATATGACACATCCGTGAGATAACTTAAAAAGAGAAATTCGAAGAAATGTTTTTTTTCGAAACTGATTGATAAAACCTTTTTCGAAATCGAAACGTTGAAATATTTAGTCTTTCTATATTAATGGATTTTATACTGAATCTACCGACAACTCGTCATGTCATTCCACCAAATGGAGTTTAAAATTGTGTTTGTGATATTTCTTGTCTCTTTCGTTCGAGCTGAAATTTCTGATGAGGTAAGTTTGCCTTTACTTTTTAATCTTTCATCCATCAACTCATCCTTCCATCCTCCCCCACAGGATCACTTCTGTTCATGCATCCAATCCCCTCAACCCCTCAACTCGTGCATCCGTATGCAGTCCCTCACCCGCAACGAGTCTCACCTCATTCTGATTGAACGTGACAATCTGTACGAGATTCAGCACGATTGGATCGATCCGCGACACTCTCGAATGTATCTCCGCTGGAAGGTGTCCCAAGCACTGCTCCAGCCCACCAAGTACGAGCAAGTGTCCTGGTTTATTGGATCCGATCGAGCCATGTACGAGTCACAAATCAAGCCACACGGACCGCTCAAGTACTTTGGTCGTTATACGATCTTTGACGGTGGTGTAGTGGTACTGCACTATCAGTTTGGCCAACAGTTTGTCCACCGGATCAAGCATGGAATTGACATGGAAATGTCAGATTTCCAACTTTCTGGATATCCGGGGATTCCACCGGTGGCTGGACTGCCTTTTAGTACCGTTCTCAATGGACACAATCATCGGGACGACTATCTACTCCAAACTGATGTCTCAAGGCGCAGAATCCTCTTCTACGATTTTCTTCTGGATCAGCCTACCCCTTTTGTGCTCAAGGTCAAGGCTCAAGACAGCGACAATGAATGGACCGTCTATTTTGTCAAGGCAAGTGATGATGAGTTTCATCAAGATGGCGACGATCTACTCACCACCTCTGGTCAACCTCCATTTGGGGTGATAGTGAAGAATCAAGTTTTCCTGTGGGACTTTACCGCCGAGAAGGTTTATCAATTTTTGTATCAACGTCTCAGCAGCCAAAGCGGTGAACCATTCAAGTTGCAAGTAATTCCAATGCGCGAATACTTTCGATGTTCACCCAACACTGGTGATGAGCTGGCGAATCGACCCGATGACCGTGTGGAAGCACTGACCGATGGGAACAGTGACTGGTTTATACCGACTCTACTTGGTGGAATAGTGCTCAGTGTGGTTGGCACTTTTGTGGTGCTGCTGTACTTTTACATTCAATCCAAAAAGAATGCACTCGGTAAGAGCAGTGATGGGAAGGGTGGACGGAAGCAGAACAACCGGGAACGGGTGTACAAGTACAAGACACCGTGGTGCACCGGTGGACGGACGCCAAGAACCAAGAAGAACAGTTCTACCAGTGAGTCTAATTCGAGTAAAATGGTTTGAATTCCTATAAATAAAATTTCGTTTGCATTTGAATCGCAATTGTCAAATAACAAGCTGCAATTATCACATTTCAACATCTCCACATCTGGAATTATCAAAAATAACTCAATAAAAACCTCTTATTGGTGTATCAGTTTAATCGAGTGCAAATTGAAACTAACAGAAAATTGCGAGAAAAAAATTGAGAAATGTGATCAGGAGAAAATATCAGAAAAAGTAGAAAGTAAAATGAAAAGTGTAAAGTGATATACAACTGAATGCTTTGACAGACATTACAAGTAAACAAGGTCCATTCTACTCGACAATCAACTCTGCCATCACTCGTCCACCACCACTCGAACATATTCGTTCGGGTCTCGCAGGTCCACAATGTTCTTCTCCTTTTGTGCTTTCATTGACTTGGGCAGTCCAAAGTGTTGCATTCGAATGTGCATGACCAGATTTGAACGTTGCTTGCATTGCTTGCTGCAGTGAAGCCAATTGCAGTGGAATTGATTAGTGGCGAGATGAGTCAGTTGGTGTAGTTTCAAGTGAGAATTACAGGCAAATGAAGCAGTACAACCAGGGTGGGTGCAGTGGAAATGCTTCGATTGGGAGTAATGTTTGGTTAGTTGATGAGTTTTCATCTTGCGACGTGTGTCGGTCACTTCGCCACAGTCGCTCACGAAATTGCACTTGAATTGACCAGTCAGATGATAATAGTACCAGTGATTGTAAGTTTTATGCTGCGAACCATATTCGCGTTGACAAACTGAACAAAGGAAACGAGTATTGCGAGAATGATGCAGTTGGATGTGAGCAGAAATTTGTGTCCTGTAAAATAAAACTAAGTAAATTTAATGTAGAACTTTAGTATTCACTAACCGATCATCGAATCGTGCATTGCAATTCGTGGCAAAACATTGGAGAGGAGAAAGTTGATGCACAGTTCGAATGTGATCGTTGAAATGGACCATCGAATCAAACTTGACATTACAATTTGACTGGGTACAATTCAAATGGAGGATTTTGACCTTTGCTTCTTCTCGGTCCTCATTAGCAAAGTCTTCTTCATCTTCAACATCCTCCTCGATTGTTTTCTTCGATCTCTTCCCAGTTCGAATCGATGTTTGTTGTTTTCGTTTGGTGACTTTTTGGGGAGTTGGCACCGTTGTCTGTTGGTCGAGTGCAGTTGGGCTTGTCTCTTCTTGTGCAGTGCTGGTCTGTGGTGCCAATAGATCAGCTGATTGAGTCACTGTGAGTTGAGATTGTCCAGTTGGATGAGTGAGAGTTGTGTTCAATGGTACGTTGTCCAAAGCTTGACATTCATCATCACCACTTTGGTTGTCTTCAGCCCAACCCTCGATCTCATCAATCTGAGCTTCGCCATCTTCCCCTTCCTCCACCTCTTCCTTAATCTCTTCCTTAACCTCCACCATTTCTCCATCCTCTTCCTTCTCCTCGTCTTCTTCCTTGATCTCTTCCTTAACCTCCACCATTTCTCCATCCTCTTCCTCCTCCTCGTCTTCTCCCCTTGATCTCTTCCTTAACCTCCACCACTTCTCCATCCTCTTCCTCCTCCTCGTCTTCTCCCTTGATCTCTTCTTTAACCTCCACCATTTCTCCATCCTCTTCCTCCTCCTCGTCTTCTTCCTTGATCTCTTCCTTAACCTCCACCATTTCTCCATCCTCTTCCTCCTCCTCGTCTTCTTCCTTGACCTCTTCCTTAACCTCCACCTTTTCTCCGTCCTCTTCCTCCTCCTCGTCTTCTTCCTTGATCTCTTCCTTAACCTCCACCTGTTGAGAAGTGGCTCCCTCTCTGCATGACCATTTGTCATCTTATGCTTAGTCATGGTGAAGCCACTATGTCTACTGTCACTTAGTGTGGACATAGCCGAACTCGGCTGCCTTTTATAAGCACTAGAGAGTATTGAAAAACGCTTTTTTGACATTTTCGTTAGGCCTGAGGTTAAAAACGACGTCTCCTGGTGTGGACAATGTAATTCTGGAGTTTGGTCCAAATCGGTCAACATCTTAGTGATTCCCTTGGGACCTGAATTTTAAACGGGAAAAACATAGGGAAATGGCTCTAGTTTTGACCGATTTTCGAGATCTCAGCAACTACGTGGGATATTGATGTGATTTTTACTTGGATTTACTAATTCGAGTACTGGGAATTCGATAGAGACATCAAAAATTGAATTCAGGGGATCCTAGGACCGGAAATAGAGGATTCAAAGTGGCAAAAAATATGAATTTTTATGAAAATATTCATAGACTATTCAGTCAAAATAATATTGATAAATATGCCGTATATCCATAAATATTTCAATCCTACTTAGGACCCCAGGACCTCAGGT
>JAKIJQ010000643.1:0-17127 GCA_023373905.1 Rhizoglyphus robini | reverse complement strand
CAATGTACTTCGTTCAATACGAAACGCTTTCGCGTTTTCGTGCGCCACTTCAGTGTGCTGTGTGTGTGACTCTGTAATATGTATGTGTGTGTGTGTGTGTGTGTGTGTGTGTGTGTGTGTGTGTGTAATAATAATAATAATAATAATAATAATAATAATAATAATAATAATAATAATAATAATAATAATAATAATAATAATAATAATAATAATAATAATAATAATAATAATAATAATAATAATAATAATAATAATAATAATAATAATAATAATAATAATAATAATAATAATAATAATAATAATAATAATAATAATAATAATAATAATAATAATAATATAATAATAATAATAATAATAATAATAATAATAATAATAATAATAATAATAATAATAATAATAATAATAATAATAATAATAATAATAATAATAATAATAATAATAATAATAATAATAATAATAATAATAATAATATAATATAATAATAATAATAATAATAATAATAATAATAATAATAATAATATGTAATAATAATAATAATAATAATAATAATAATAATAATAATAATAATAATAATAATAATAATAATAATAATAATAATAATAATAATAATAATAATAATAATAATAATAATAATAATAATAATAATAATAATAATAATATGTATAATAATAATAATAATAATAATAATATAATAATAATGTGAGTGTGTGTGTGTGTGTGTGTGTGTGTGTGTGTGTGTGTGTGTGTGTGTGTGTGTGTGTGTGTGTGTGTGTGTGTGTGTGTGTGTGTGTGTGTGTGTGTGTGTGTGTGTGTGTGTGTGTGTGTGTGTGTGTGTGTGTGTGTGTGTGTGTGTGTGTGTGTGTGTGTGTGTGTGTGTGTGTGTGTGTGTGTGTGTGTGTGTGTGTGTGTGTGTGTGTGTGTGTGTGTGTGTGTGTGTGTGTGTGTGTGTGTGTGTGTGTGTGTGTGTGTGTGTGTGTGTGTGTGTGTGTGTGTGTGTGTGTGTGTGTGTGTGTGTGTGTGTGTGTGTGTGTGTGTGTGTGTGTGTATTAATATTCTTGGAATTCTGTTATAGGTTGGGGTTTTTAATAAGAAATTGGAATTGTATTTATTAAAAAGGTCTTATTTTATTACGTACTATAGGAATGGACCCTTCTTTGTGTGACATCCTATATTTTTCATTTATCAATGCTTATTTTGGTTTCAATTTCTCTTTCCATTTGGATGAAAATTATTAATAATATTAAGAAAATTTTCTTTATTTATTTTTAGAATTATTATATTAAACATTTGATGGTGTGCAAACAGTAGTATTGAGTGATTATTAATATGGAAAATGGTTTATCCATAAAAGTCGTTAGATTAAATTACGTCTTATATGAATGGGGCTCACCCGATAATGACATTTCGCATTTTACCCAATGTTTGTGTTAGATTAGATCTTATGATTGATTTCGATCTGTCTGAGCTGACTGTCTGTGGGAAATTTAAAATATGGAGTTTAGTTTGATTCTATGTTGATGAAAAATGATGGATCAATACAGGGTGGATTTGATGGGGGCACCCATAGATCACTTTTCATAGATGACGTTCGTGCGATGATAAAAGTTTTACTAAATAAATATTATTTTAAAATAGTTTTTTATTATTTGTTTGGTGTATAATAAAATTTGCATAAATTTAAATCCTAGATTTATTTTTGATTGATCTTTAAACGTGAAACTGTGCACAAGGGTTGACCCACAGGGTGTTTCCATAAAGGACGTATATTGTAGATTGTACGTTATATATGAAGGGTCGTGTCTTTTTTAAGATTTCACCCTATACCCTAACCCACTCACTTTATCACCGAAAACCCCTAAAATGCAAATATTGACTTTTAAGTGTGTTTGAATAAATCCTCTTTTTCGTCTCCTCTTGCACAATTTCACTAATACAATGTGATTAAAATTGATAGATTTTAGAGGAAACTTTCCCGGAAATACAGTTAATTTGTACGTACATTATGAGTGACCCCGTATGCATAGTATAGTATTCCCAATACTCAATTAGTCAAGTGATGTTCCAGACAGAAAGTTCAAACAAACTTAACTCTTAACTGTTGTTTATGTTTGAGGGAGTAAGAGAGATTGTCCAACTGGGAATTAAATATTATAAAGATTTCCTTCAATTTATTTACAGGGTGTGTAATGTTGAGTTGAAAGGGTTACACATAGATGACGTTTATTATTATTTTTAACTTGTTACGATATTTATGAATGAACACCCTGTAAAAGAACAGTGTTGAAGCTGCTTACACTTGGATCTTTTCTCCCTCAAGAGATTGGAGATGAAGATTTGAAGATGACACTGTTGTTCTGGAAGGGCCCTCACTCAAGTGGCCCACTGGGATAAACATAGTTGGATAAGTCTTTGGGACTTAACATAAAAAGATTTTTTTTGCGCATGCGCATTTCTTAAAAATTTTCTAATAAACTTTGCTGGTTTTATAAAGGTTACCTTCTTATTAATTGTGATTCAAATGTCACGATATTTAATAATGAAATTATTATTGATTTTATTAATTAAGTTTATTTTGAGAATTAAGACGATTTCATCTACGACAATTAATGAAAGGTTCTTCTAGAAAATTAATTTATGATCATTATTTCTAATTTTATTTATTTTATTGTATTATTTATTTGAAATTAATTATATTTACGGAAAGTTTATCTGGCCTTAATACTAATTATATTCTCTCTTTTCTATTTCTAGGTAAGTTTCCGTTTACGGAGGTGAAGCCCCGTGATGCTTCACTGCATTGCATTTTTAATTTGGTTCCATCGAATAAATCGATTTTAAGTAGTAAGATCATTTGTTGGTGTATGCGCATGCGTGTTTAAGTTTATTTTAGTAATTAATAGGTTAGTGCGCATGCGTGATTAGTCCTTTGTTTTATATGCGCATGAGCAGTGTGCTAAAATATATATCTTATCTTTAATCAATCACAAAAATGATTGATGAGTGTTTTCTTAAAAACGGAATTTTTCGCTAAATATTAACAATTGCCGATAGAGGATTTCAAAAGGTTTTTTATTTTTTAAAGATTTAAAATTTAAATAATAAATTTACAATGAATAAATTAGAGAATTGAATTTGAGTAGGTTGAGAAATTTTGTGATTTACGAGATCACTTACTATAGGGTGATTCTTTAAAACAAACGTACTTTGTGTACGATCCTTCAACGCACGTACTTTATGAACGACCCTGTTTTTGGGAAAATGTGTGACAGATTTGCAAGAGAACGTGTGTAGTGAACTGTGTCGAATCTAGTGTCCTCTGTCTCAGGATGTCTCTCTTGATGTGTTGTGGTTGTGGGTAGAGTGAATTTGCATTTAAATTAAAATCGTCGATGATAATAGTGTAGATTTTTAAACAGGAATATTTGCTAGAATTTTAATATTTTCGGGAAGTTTTTTAGAGTTATTTTCTAGTTTGTTTGTCAGCTATTTTAAATGGTACATTTTTTATGAACAACACTCTCTAACTTTTCCGTCCTAATTAAAATCATTAATCAATTAATTTTATTTAATTAATTATAATTTGTAGTTTACGGAGATTTATTTAGTGGAGGTTTATTTATTGAAAATTTAATTAGGGGATTTTAAAGTTAGCAATTTTAAATTAGGTTTAATTAAATTTTTCTGTATTTTCTTTGAAATGCTAAATTCTTATGAACGTCATCTATGGATGGTACCCGGATTCTAATTCTCAGAATTTAAATATTTTCTATGAACGATTTTTTTTAAATCAATTAATTTCTCTTAGTATTCAACTTCACTTTTCATTGAATCCTAGAACGACATAGGTGAATGGCCCCTTGCAATAATAACTTTTAGTTGTTGTTTCATTTCATTATTGTTTGAATTTGGAATTTATTTTTTCACGAACCGGGAAAATTCCAGACACTTTCAAATCCCAGTTGCCTTTTAATGTATAACACTGTTGTGTGTTGTTTTAATAAAAGTTTAAGTTAAAAAAAGTTTTATAAATAAATGAATAAATATATTACTCTTCAATATATTTGGTTTAAAAGTTTACATTTTAAGGCGATTTACACACAATTTTTCTATGATTCGATTTTTAGGATGAAATTTTGATTTTGAGTTTTAATTTGAGATTTAATTCTCGGGGAAATGTTCTTTTGTTGTGTTTTTGAGGGATTTTGTTTGATACAAAAAGGTTTTTAATAAAATTTAGTATCTTTATTTATTTAAATTTTTCAAAAATTAAACGTTTGTTGCCAATCATCAGTTTAAGGTAAAATATTTTAAATGTTTAAAAGGTAATACATTTTTCTGGAAAGTTTATTTTAAAAGATTCTAAAATTTTTACAAGCATTTTTTTTCGAAAATCTGTGATTTTTTGGCGGGAAAACAGATTGTAGGATTTTTGTGCGACTGGATACATATTTTGGGCGCCATGGCGTCTTCTTGTGAGTCATGTTACTTGTTGTTGTGTCTGCGTGAATGGTGGAAAATTACCATCATGGCGCCCTACACTCTCAATACTACTCACTCTAGCTATGGAATATAATGTGCTACAATTAGAAACGCCGACTGTTGTGTAAATGTTGTTGTCGTGAGTTTGATGTGAAACTGGGCGCCATACGATCTGAATGAGCTTTACTTTACTTTACTAATAGACGCCCGATGGTGTAGAGACCGGGCGCCATATATATAAATAATATTATCCGCTTCACTCTATTCTAGAATGTTGTTGTTGTTGTCAGATTTTGGTTGGCCAGATTTTCGAGTATACGAAAAGTAGAGTGCTTCGAACTTGCTCGTACATATTCTTTTCTCGAACATCTTACAGTAGTGACTCATGGCGCCCATGTGGTCCAATTCTGTATGTCACGTATGCACTTCGGCAAAAAAAAGTTCATCTATTCTAGGGTTATTGAACTGACTAAGAAAAAATGTTACGTACTTTATGAACAGTTCGTAGAATTTTTTTTGTTTATCTGGTTATTGGGTAAAAATAATTTTCTTTAAATTTGATGATTGTAACAAGGCAACATACGTTATCAATTAGTCTGTTTATGAGTTTATTTAAATGGTTAAAATTCTTTTAATTATTTGCTATTGTATTTTCATTTACGTATTGATACAAATGTAGCAAAGTTATTTATACAAGTGAATAGATACATTTTTTGTAGCGAATTTTTTCAGGTTTAAAGCCTATCTGTTCATCATTTTTGGCTATTTTTAAAAGGTTAACACACTTTTAATTACTTTTAATTGTGTTTCTTCTTTGTGCCAAAAAAATCGATACTTTTGTAGCGAATTTTTTCTAGTGTGAATTTTGATTCGCTACAATTTTGGAATGGTTCTGTTCATGATTTATATAAAAGGTTAAAATTCTTCTTTTAATTACTATTCATTGCTTTTCCACTTTTAAACGCTAAAATTCGACAAATTTAGCAAAGCTATTTAAACAAATTAATTTAGATATCTATCTGCTATCCAAAAGGTTAATACTCTTTTGATTACTTTTAATTGTGTCTCCTCTTTGTTTAAAAAATCGATATTTTTGTAGCGAATTTTTCCAGGTGTGAATTTTATTTCGCTACAATCTTTATATTGTTTGTTTCAATATACGTAGATATAAAAAGGTTAAAATACTGTTAATTATTATTCATTGAATATCCACTTGTGAACACATAAAATGCTACAAATGTAGCAAAGCTGTGAAAACATGTTAATGATAGTTTCTGTATCAAAAGATTTACTGTTTTTGTGTAGCGAAATCTTTCGAGTGTAAAGTTTATTTTCATGTTTGCTACATTTGTATCAATAGAAGAAGAAGATTTAGGTGTGGAACTCAGTGTTCTGGTTGGGTTGATGATGAACTGCATGTTAATGATACCCAAAACGTAGAAATAATGTAGCGATCTTAATGATTCACCAAATATGTTAATGATGATACTTTCATTGTGTGTTTGTTTTTTGTGTGTGTTTGCTACTGTAGCGAATCCTTTTGTTTGTTCGTTTTTTGGCTACATGTTTATGATTAAATGTGCTTGGAGGGAATGAAGATAATAATGTGATAATTGATGTATACGAGAAAGGCGCGTTGACCGATTAATGATATTGTATGCACGGTTCTCGTAGAATGTAGCAAAAGGTGATAAAACAATATATTTTGTTACATTATAATGTAGCAAAACTTTTCAGAAACTTTCCGGAAACTTTTACGGAAACTTCCCAGAAACTTCCCGAAATATTTCCGGGAAGTTTCTTATCAAATTCTTCCGAACAAACAGAATATTCTTTGTTTTACGAAGAACATGTTTAATTTACACGAGCAAAACTAATCAGATTTGGTTTATCATTAACAGACAGTAAGGAGAACGATTTCTGGATTCTCCGGGATTCTAGCTACACTATATTCTATATTACCGTATTATTATTATATTCCCGTAAATCCGGTTATTCTGTTTTATAGTAGTATTCTGTTATTCTGTTTGAGTATGTATTCTGATATGCTTCGATTGTTTTCGACAGACAGGAGTGTGTGCACAGGGTGAATACTAATTTAATTATTATTATATTTAATATTAATAATAATTTAATATCTATATTCTACTCAATTTTTTGAACACCCTACAGAATATTCTGTATTCTGTACATTACACACTAATAAACTCATCTGGGCCCTTGTTGTTTGTATGTCTCATTTAGTTTTAAACCACAAACTTTTCCACCTTTTTTTTGTTCCTCTGTTTCGTGTATGTCCATTAAAAAGTTTAAAAAATATAATTATTTCAATTTGGGATATAAACCCTTTAGAACAGAATATTCTGTATGTGTGTGCGTTATTCTGCACGTAAATCCATTTTACGGTTCAGAGGATTCTGGGTGATGGTGGTTATTCTATGATTCTAGATCCTTGAAACTTGTAATGGAATATTCCGAGGTGAGTGTGTCTGTGTATGAACAAGTGGAGAGGGAGAGAATAAATGGAGTTTTAATTGGATGCGGATTCTGTGTAAGGATTCTGTGTAAGGATTCTGTGTTTTGGTTTCGTGATAATCTTGATTCTGATATTCTGGATTCTTAGAAGGTCTGGCTATCGCATTTAAACAATGGTTACAAATATCTAATTTTATCCTTAATTTACTAAAGAATATATTCTTTAATTCAAGGAATATTTGGAACAATGTTTTCTGAAAATAAAATCTATTTATAATTCTTTTGTAGTAATTTAATAAAAATGAATAATTTCCAGAATCCATAATAACTTTATTTATTTTTTCGGGTCATGCTTGGTTGATTCTGCTTTATTTTTGATACAGAATAATATTCTTTTATGTTAAGTTAAGTTCTTTCTGGTTAGTTTGGTTTAAGAATATTCTCTCAGGTGAATACAATAAAAATCATGATGCACAAATATAGTTATTCTTGATTTAAGAATCTTGAATGGAACATTCTACTTCAGAAGTAATAGTAGACACGTGTAAGAATATATTCTTGGAGGAAAGTTTCTGGAAAGTTTTTTTTCAGTAGAACGTGACAAAAGAATTTTTTCTTCTAAAAATTTTAAGAATTTGAATTTGATGCGGAATATTCTGTTTCTTTTTTTCCTTCTTTTAAGAACATAAAAAAATTTTATTAAAGAATATTCTGTGTGTGTTCAATGAAGTTGAACAAACTTGAATTGTGAGTTGAGAATCTTTTCTGAGAAGGAGAAAAGAGTTAAGGTGTGTGTTACAGAATAGATAGATCGATGGCGCCCAGAATATTCTTGGGGCGCCCGCACCAGCCATATAATGGATGATCTGTATGTTTCATTTAATGGATTCTGTTTTTTTTCGGGGCGCCATGTTCATCAATGACTCCCACATAACAACACAAACCATCATTACGGTTTTTGGCAGTACAGATTCTGTACTACAGAATACAGAATACTACACAGAATCATTACGACGATTACCGATTACGTTATACTACTTCTTGGAACGAGATCATTTATGGCTTCGTGGAACGTAGTGTTGCAGAATATTCTGGAGAACTGATTCGGTGGATTCTGTGTAACGTAACGATGATGATCATTGTACGGTAATAATAATTTAGAAAACGCAGAGAGAGAGAGAGAGAGAGAGAGAGAGAGAGAGAGAGAGAGAGAGAGAGAGAGAGAGAAAGTAGAGATTCGCGGTAATGATCCTCGTTGGTGTGTGTGTTTGGGTGATGATTCTGTAATACAGAATATTCTGTATGTTCGTGTGTGTGTAAATAAGAAGGGGGACGATGCATTTAAATATCGATTCTTTATCCTTTGGAAAAGTTGTGTGTTCAAAATGTTGCTTGGAAAAATTTTGTTGCATGTTTTCTAAAGGTTTCCGTAAACTATTCTTTAAAGTTTCGTAATTTTGATTTCTGATTATATTATTTATCCAAAGAATTTTGATTGGAAATTGAGAATTTTCCAAGATTTCGTAATTTTTCCCAAATATAAAATAATATTTAATCACGCGAGCACATGTATTTCGAAATTTGACATTTTTTCGAAACCAAACATTGAAACAATTTCATTTTAATTATCATTTCAAAATTAATTAAAATTTTAATTACTAGAATTAAAATAATAAAATAATAATTTGATTGGATTTCTTGGAAATTCCCTCTGGAGATTCCCATTCTAGAAATTTAATTTATTTTATTAATTTATTAAAATTTAATATTATTTGTTTAAAGAGGTGAAAAATGAGTTTTTAATGCAACAAAAATGCTAAAACAAACTTTGTTTCTGTTTGACTTGTTTCAGGAAGGTGAAATTCTTTGACAAGTTTTAATATATGTAAATGCTGTCTATTATGATGATGAAACCAGAGACACCTTTTGGGTGTATATAGTAGTAGTAGTGGATACAGGGTGTTTATGGAAAGTTTCTCAATTTGTTACTTTTGATTGAACAATGGGAAAGTTTCTGGAAATATCACCCTATATGTTTTGTCGGGGTGCAATGTCCATTAAAATGAATGTGTTAGCATAAGGCGGTTGAGCACGTCCGGTATTTTGTTCTGTGTTTTAGCCTGACAAAAAACGTGACCCTATGAATGTTGGCCTTAAGGCAAGTCGCGGAGCAATTTTTTGGTTAAAAATTCCAAATTGTTTTAAGATCTTAAGTTATTAGTTATCTCATTATCTATCATCTGACAAAAAATTAGATCAATATTCCGACTGGAAGTCCAGAAAAATTAACATTTCCAAGATGCACTTTTCGTATTTCTCCCCTACCGGCAAATGCTTACATTTTAGTTTTTCCCTTCTCCTGTAAACCTCGACCTAACCATTTTGTTTTTGCCATATTACATTCAAAACTTAACCGATTTTGTTGAGGGTTTTAATTAAAGGTAACAACATTTACTAAAAATTGATTAGAAAACACACAACAAATTTTATCTCAGTTCATTGTGAGATCTTATCAAAGTGTCAAAATACCCAACTTTTTTTACATTATTCGAGCTATATCTTTAACAAAAGTTATATCTTTAAATGTTTACTAATCCAATTAAAGCCAAACGTTTTATCTTTAATTTAAGCTATAGTATGACTAAATCGGAATAGTATTAACTGACTTATGGCCCTTCAAAGATCATCAAAATAAGCACTAAAATGTGAAGAGGGGCCATTCGTAAAACAGTAACTCCGCGACTGTCCTTAAACAAACAATAGAGAGGCTATTTACACACAAGCGAGAGTACTGTATATCCTATATTGTTTACACAATACTAATTGAGGGGTCATTCTACAGTACTAAAATATACAAAGCTAAGCTAATCTATTGTGCAATTTAGTTAGTGTTACGTGTTGTTTGTTCAGTTAATGTTTTTTGGTTGTTGTGTAACCAGACTCGGCTAGACTCGGTTTGTATTAAAAAACTAAAACAGACTAGACAAATGGATACATATGTATCAATTTATCCTAATTAGTGTGTCTGGGTGTGCAATGTCAGCGGAAATTTTTTTGCGAGAATTTATTAATACGAATTTGCAAATATACAATAAAATAAAAGGTTACTGACCATTTTTGGAGACATAATTTTCTGTTTGTGATAGTTGACAAATTGAATTAAATGAATCATCAGAAATGTCGACTAAAAAATTTTCCAGGAATATATTCAGGAGTTTTTTTATTTAGTTAATTTTGACGCAACAGCGAAAATTTTATTGGCTTAATATGGAATGGGACTTTTGAAAAGGTGAAATTTAGAAATTTAAATGTACTTTTTATATTTTTTGAAAAGATTCTAATTTCCGAAATTAACTAAATTTTGTGAGGCATACAAAATGGTCACTGAAAAATTCTTTCTTACTATTTTCTTTTATTTTTTAAATTCAGGATTGATTGTAACTTTTTAAAAATAAGTTTTTTATTAAAAAAATTTTTCTATTTTAAAAGGGAAAACTGGAACCTGAGAATTTGTTCCTCAGTCTCATTGCTACTTTTTTACAAATTTTCGTTGTTTTGTTAAGAAATTTTTATTGAATTTTGATGCTGCTCCAAATGGTTAAAAATGTGTTTGTATTTATCAAAATTGTTTTATGGGATTTCCGAAAATGCAAAGTCTTAAATTATTCCTGTTGATCATTATTTTAATGGTAATTCAATTTAATTTATTTCAAAATCATTTCTAATTTTCAAAACTGTTCCGTCATTTAAATAGATACAGAAATTTCTTTTTTAATTGTAATTTTAAAAAACAATTTTGATTTTACCAGGTTCTCACAACCGTTCCGTCATTTAAATAGATACAGAAATTTCTTTTTTAATTGTAATTTTTAAATATAAAATTTCATATCTGCATTTGATAAAATGGCTTCAATTGTTAAAAGGTTTTCTTTCCCGCTACTTTTATAAATAAATAATTTTATAATTTGAATAACGATTTCTGGGGAAATTTTCCAAATTACAACATTTAGTAATCTAACCTTTTCAGTCCCTTACACCAAAAGAAGAATTCTATTTTTATATTCTTCGTTCATATCCTATCTACTAATTACTCTAATAAAACATATAAAGCTAATTATAATGTACATCCAAATGTTTGCTTTTCTATCTTGGTAATTGGATAATTAAGAAAAATGTCTTAATTCTCGGGCGCCATCACCATCAGTATGACTTGTGTTGTGTTGTGTTGGAATTAGAATATTATTCTGGGCGCCATGGCTTTACTGATGATCTTAATTTGTGTGTGCATACTTATTATATTTATAATATGCGTACTAAATGATGCTTAATTAGTAGACTCGGTTGTTGGGTATATATTGGCGAGCATATGCATAAGATGTATTATATTTATGTTTGGTCGGGTTTTGGTGCTTCGCCCTGGCGCCCATGCAAATTTGATTGACCTCATGTTGTTGTTCGTTTATCATTTAGCTCTACACTCGACTAATTGTGTTTGCCTTAATTTATCCATGCTTCTCATGTGTTGTATTAGTATAATCGTAGTATGCTTTGACACCCATTTGGGTGCCATGCATGGTGCCCCGGCTTAACTTTTTTTTCTGTATTCTTGTATGGCGCCTTGTGATGTTGATGGAATTGTTGCGTGTCATTAATTTAGAATAGAGAATTTTCTTGTTTGCTAGCTTTCTTGCTGATTTCTTCATCTTTCTATATGCATTTCTTAATCAGAAGAAAATTTATTTTTACTATAAATTATAGGGGAAAAGATTAGATGGAAAACGAAAGAGTAGTACAAAAGGTTTTGAATTCTAAAAATTTTATATTTGAAATTTTCCTGATTGTTTTTAATATTTTTTAAAGATAAAATCTGGAGATATTTGCTTGATCTTTGAGTATTTTTTGTAACTTTATTTAAACCTTTGCGTTTCTGTTCTATTTCAAAGGTTTTTTAGTAAAATTTAGTAAAATTTTCCATTAAAATTATCTATTTTTATCTCACTTTCTGCTGACATTATTCATAAATGACGTATTCTTATTTTGAAAAAGACAATTAAGGATATTTTTGTACGTTTTCTTTGAGAAAAAATTTATACTAGATGGTTTATGTTTTATCCTCTTTTTTGAAAAAAGATGCCTTTGGAATTTCGTAGTTTTCATTTGAAGTTTCATTAAAAGGTAGTTTCCGTAAAGTTCTGTCTAGTTTTATTCTAGTTTGTAAATAAATTCAGAAAGATTTCTTTCAGATTTAGAATTTTCATTTTCATTTTCATTATCTTTAGGATTTATTTATAGAAGTTTTACAAACCACTCAATTCCTCTAAAAAGGTTATTTTCCGTAAAGTTTCCCGTAATTTAGTATAGATACACTCACTCACAATAATAACGTTGTTTTTGAACGACCCTGTAAATGTGCACGGTAAATGTCGAGGAAAACAATCAATACAACATTTACCCGAAATAGCCATTAATGTGTGTTGTTCCAAGGAAATCTCATAACGCAATTGTCCTTTCAAAGCAAAAGTTTTCAAACAAAACCAAAAGGCCAAAAACCAAAGAAAACGATTGAGAGAGCGCGAAATTGGATTTACTGTTAGTATTACGAAAGTATAGGTCGATCTCAATAAATAAAACAAAATTCAACAAGAATTTCATATAAAATTCTGTACATTTTCCTAAACATTTTGAACCATTCTGTAAAGTTTAAATCCAATAATTTCCCAATCTTACGTAAATAGAACAAACTTTCAACACACCAAACTTTTGTGTGTTCATTTATTTTAATGGTGAAATGGCGTAGATTAAAGGTGAAGGCAAAGTATTTTTAGTATTTTTGGATAACGGCGCATGCGCATTTATTTGTCTAGAAAATTTAAAATTTATGAAGGATTTATCGTTTAGAAAAGGTTTTAATACAAAATTGTTTAGTTTTATAAAAAATAGTTTTAAATTTAAGAATATTTCTATAATCTACAGAAACTTTTAATTGATTTGTGTTAGCAAACATTAAATAAAATGTTAAATTTTAATAATTTCTATCTTTTTTCAATTTTTGAATTTCAAAAATTATCGGTTCACTTTTTGAAAGGTTTTAATTTTTGTGAATCAAAATTTTCATTTTTTAATTTCGATAATAATTGGATCTATTTTTATTTAAAGGTTTTAAATTCTATTTGTTAATTTTTAATTTTTTTTAATTACAACAGGCGAAGAAGTGAAGGGTCATGACTCTGTGCACAGTGCGACAGTGCCCGGTGGTGGCTCTGGTGGTGAGCTAGGTGGCAGCACCTACGGCCACATTGTGACACAGGACCAGTTGATGGCTCTGCGTGACGCAGTGCACAGTCACCAACAGCAACATCAACAGCAACACCAAACCCATCACCAGCCACAGTCACTACCCGAAACATCATCAACATCCACTTCCAACGCAGCAGCCATGGTTTCCGCCAGTAGTGATTTCCTACTGTACACGTCCCATCCACCACCGCCCACCCACCATCACCCATCGACAGTACCCTCGACCTCGGGTCGACACCCGCACCATCTACTCCACCATCATGTCACCTCATCTACGAACAGTTCCAACAGTGGGTCAGCAGTTGTGGGGTTATTCCAACCCCAATCCTCAACTACCACCAACAGCACCAGTCAGTCACTAAATTTGGGTGCACCCACGAACTCTTCCAACTTTCTCCAACTGCAACCATCGAACATGTCATCTCAACATCAGTCGCCCAGTTCGCCCAATTCCACGACTCAATTCAACAGTACGTCATCTACGAACAATCCCACCAGTGGTGGCGGGGCCTCGTCAACGTCCACCACTACTACTACCACAACCACGGCGCCCGTTCACAGATATCGTGAACATGTCACGGCGCCCATTCGTAAACTAAGTGTCGATCTCATCAAAACGTACAAGCACATCAATGAGGTAGGTTTCTGATTTTTGATTTTTGGGCGTTTTGGGTGTTTTGGGGTTTTGTTGCATTTACGGGTTTTCGATTTTTTATGGGGATTATTTTTTGATTATTTTTTAACAAGAAATAAAATGGTGGTATTTATAAAAGGTCATTTTTTTGTTTGAATTTTTCATACTTTATACAACTATTTTCATGTTGTCATGGTATTTACGAATGTCCCTCTTTTTATGACCCGTTCCAAATGGAATGCCTTGTAGTATCTGTGGTTTAGGTTATTGTTAGGTTAGGTTACTGTAGAATTACAATTTAGAATGCGAATTTTGTTCTTTTTTATGACCTTTGGCTAGTGGGTGGGTTAATTTGTTATGTTTCTGCTCAGGATACAGTTCTTTTTTATTATGAGGATACATTAGGTAATGTTCGGTAGGCCATAAAATGAGGCCTCAAACTAAACCCCAAAACCCCAACCGAATTTATTGCCTCATTAAAGTAGTGCTCCTCAGTGTAATTGGTTGGCTTAAATTCTGTTGTTTGAACGTACTTTGTGAATCACCCCTCTTTCCATTATATAATTTGACACGGAGGGCCTCTTTTGACCTATGAACGTTACCTTTTTTATGGCCCTTAATGTACTACGGTTATTAGTGGGTTTCATACAAAGAGGCACCTGAATATTCTGTGGTTCTGGTCGGTTGGATAGTAATTTACTGGACACTCGATTAAATTGGTTCATTTGAGCTTACAAATTAACCCATGAAAGGTCAAATTTGGAATTTTACAGAATATTCTGTATTTTGAGGATATTTTGACAGATCAAGGACCTCTCTGTGTCTGTCTGTAACGCCCACGCCCATAATCCTTAAAAGTAAATCAAAATGGAATATTCTGAACTGTGACTAATTTTATATGTTTTATTGTTAGTAAAATTAATTAAACGAATATTCTGTCTAGAATATTTTGATTGACAAGCAGAACCTTTAGACCTATAGAATATTCGTCTCATCGAATCACATTTTTGATTGAATTTTACAATAGACATGTACGTCGGTACAGAATATTCCATAATTTTTTCACCCACACACATTCAGATATGGAATCCTGTTGAGTGAATGAGTCAACGCAGCTGGATTCGTTATTCAAATATATTCTGTTATCGTTGATCTATCAAACCAAACCAAATCGCACACCCACAAAAATGTCCTCACTTTAACCACAGAATATTCTTGAGAATGTCATGCTTGTCATCATCATCATCAACATCATATCTAGTAGAGATGAGAGAGAGAGAGAGAGAGAGAGAGAGAGAGAGAGAGAGAGAGAGAGAGAGAGAGAGAGAGAGAGAGAGAGAGAGAGAGAGAGAGAGAGAGAGAGAGAGAGAGAGAGAGAGAGAGAGAGAGAGAGAGAGAGAGAGAGAGAGAGAGAGAGAGAGAGAGAGAGAGAGAGAGAGAGAGAGAGAGAGAGAGAGAGAGAGAGAGAGAGAGAGAGAGAGAAAAGAGAGAGAGAGGAGAGAGAGAGAGAGAGAGAGAGAGAGAGAGAGAGAGAGAGAGAGAGAGAGAGAGAGAGAGAGAGAGAGAGAGAGAGAGAGAGAGAGAGAGAGAGAGATTCTATGGTCACGCAAACCCACACACATTTGACAGAGAATATTCTGTCAACTTTCAAGAGTTGTATGCTCTTATCATATTTTGTGATTCGGTTCTGGTTCCAAAAAAGCTTTAATTAAATTAACTTTGCCTGTCTGTAAACCAACGAACCAGAATATTCTGGGACACAACACAACAACGCACTTCACTGGTGCAATTTATATTTGCTGATTAATTAATATAAGATTTTTTTGTTCATGTTGTTATCATATGTAAGAATCTAAATATGTTTACAGAATAATATATTCTGTTCCACCCAAATTTTTGTTATTAATTCCGCAATTTTATGGAAGTTTCCCAATGGTTACAAAAATAATTTCCGTAAACATTTCCTGTTTCATATACGGATTTAATAAGCTACATTAACATTAATAATTCGATACATTTTCGCTACAATAAGTCAATTCGCAGTCTAGACTTGAGAATATAATGTTACGTAATGTACATGAATACAATTCTTTATTACACAGAATATTCTACTGTGCATATATTTACATATTGATTCAATACACTGGAAACAAGAATCAGACATTCAAATTAGATTCCATGGAATTATTATTACAGAATACTAGACAAATATGAATAAGTTAATATTGCGAAATTATTACATTATTCTTGATTTATTTTTAGTATGAAGAGTATTTTGTTAATATTTACTTACACTTTGGTTCGTTAACCCCTTTGGGTTTGTTGCATCAAATTGAATAGAAATTGAATGGAAAATGGTAAATAAAATTTTTGCGTAGGTGTTTCAGACTGGGGTCGTTCATATAGTACGAATTCTTTTGTATGATTTGTTGATTCAATTTTCGTGCTAAATTTGATTCTTTTGTTGTATACGAGTCTGTTTGTGTTGTAATATTTTGCAATCTGTTCTCGAATACTTTTGTTGTTGATTCGTAATTTAGTATAACATGATTTTCAACTTAAATTCTTGGAAAATTGTTGTAATATTCTGTAGAATTCTGTTGAGCACGTCATCGACATTAACAACAACCGGAATTGGTTTCTATTTTTAGAACGTTTTATTTCATTTCCAAGAATGTTCATTAAATGGTTT
The DNA here is from genome assembly GCA_023373905.1 of Rhizoglyphus robini. Taxonomy (NCBI): domain Eukaryota; kingdom Metazoa; phylum Arthropoda; class Arachnida; order Sarcoptiformes; family Acaridae; genus Rhizoglyphus; species Rhizoglyphus robini. The sequence goes on along the minus strand of JAKIJQ010000643.1, from coordinate 550 downwards.
TTAAGATTTTTTTTAAATTTATGTTTTAAAATTTAATAATATAATAATTAAAAACTTTTCTTTAATTTTACAAGAAAGTTTACGGAAACATTTTTTATTCAACAAAATTTGCGTGCTACCCTACGCATATTCATGTGTTCATTGAAGCGTAACAGACTTTATGATTAACCTCTCTCGCACTGTCTCTCCCTCCCTCCTCAATTGAATATTCAATAATCATTTTTTTCTGTCAAATATTATATTTGACGATCATGATGAAGAAGAAGAAAAAGTTTTAGGAAGAAGAAGAGTAGACAGTCAGTTGTCAGTCAATGCATTCAGGCGGTGCACACACACATACCTTTGTTCATAATAAATAATTAGGGGGTGCAATTATCCGTTTACGGGGTGATTCGTATATGACGTAATTTTATTATCTTCTTTTAACTGTAGAGTTATCTAAAAGGTCACCCTGTAATCTACTATTTATACCGGTGTGAGTTCAATTTTAATACTATGCCGGTTGACTTGTCTTTTTTCGTCGACCAATTACCATATATGAATAGGGGTT
>JAKIJQ010000642.1:0-17285 GCA_023373905.1 Rhizoglyphus robini | reverse complement strand
ACACACACACACATCTCTACGTCAATGTTTCATCAGTAAAAAACAAAAGTTGTAACCGTTGAGAATCGATTGTTGGTGGTGGAGATGATTTATGAAGTCGGAGAGCTAAAGCGGACACATGGAGGTGTATGTAGATATGGAAATGATGAGATGATGGTAACCATGGTAGGAAAAAGTAGAGTAGACCAGATCCAGAACAAGAAGGGTAGCAAAGAGAGGGAATCATTCTTGTTGAGAGAAGGCATCACACTCACTCGAACGCAACTGTCTCAGTACGGCAGTGGTCATTGCCGCAAGGCACACACAATCCTCAATGTCACATGCACTGATCACTGATCACGGCACTAGCGCCAACTGCAAGTTAGTGCCAATACACTCACTCGAACACAAATGGCACAGTGAAGCAGTGATCACCTATAGTGATTTCTGTGCAAAGAGCACTTCCGAGTGGTGTTGCTTTCAACTGCAGTCTATCCTGACACTTGGCAACATATTGCAATTAGACTACTGGTTGTATGTCTATTTGACCATGATCTTTATGGCACACATTTATAGAGCACATACAGAGCAGCACCAGTAAAGCACGGTTAAGATACTGTTATCAAAGGCATTCACACATTCACCATCAGAGCACTGTGCCAGATTGCCATCGGCAATCTGGCACCAGCTCACTTCAACTTAGCTTCACACACAAAGAAACAACAGATTTAAACACTAAGTCGTGTCAACGTCTTCAACACTGGCACGGGCGGATGCGAGGATTGAGGCACTGATGCAGCACTCAGTGGCCTGTGTATTTGTGTATGTGTGCATTTGGTTGCGGCCATTCAATGTGCCGAGATTTGTGCAGCCAAGGCAGAAACAGGCAAAAAATAGTGCAAATGTTCACACCACCAAAGAGAACCACTAAACAACCGGACATGGTGTGTTGCATACGCGAAGGTTGCTCTGTGCCGATGATTGTGGAGATGGTGGCGCAGATACCGACCCGAGATACCTTTGGGTGTAGATGCCGTGTTATTGTCCGCACTGGAGCAATCGGTACACCACCGCGATCACCCGAATCAACTCAGCACATGTCCAACTCACTCCAGTTGCGGTGCCGTTGACGCCTTATCCACCATTCTAGCACAAACAGGTCATATATAATACGACCCAAAGAACAACTGATCAGCATCCGAACCCGTTCCCGTCCCTCCGATCACCACCAGCACCATCACCAGTAGCCAGTTACACATCAACACCAACGCCCCACACCACTAACCTTCACCCGAGAACATTCCCGTCCCTCCGATCACCACCAGCACGGTCACCAGCAGCCAGGGACACATCAATACACCATACAATAGCACCCGTACAATCCTCACAACACATACACACACAATGGATCATTCACCTCACCCTAGCAGTAACCGCAGTCTTGGACACATCATCACAGTCGCCGGCAACCGTCACACATCACTCCGGATACGGTTGAGTTGACGGCATATCCACCACACCAGAGAGGATACAAAGCCAAGAGTCAGGAGAAGACAACTACAGCCACGGTCACCTGACAAACCCGTGAGCAACACCATTTGCTCCATATGACGGGCAGAGTCACACCTCACTCATTGATGGTTGCCTTTAGCACCAGAGCCACCGTCACAGGACAAGCGGGTGACCACCACCAGTGACTACAGAACGGGCACACAAACCCGACACTCAATGTTGGGTTGAGGGTGCCTTTGCCACCAAAGCCACGAACTAAGACTCTCGGGAGTGTCCTGGTTGGATTGCCCACTTCCTAAAACCCCTATACCGATATAAACATTGCAAACAACAAAGTTGACCCATTTTGGAACCTTCTGAACCACTTGGAGGCTCGGGAGTGTCCTGGTTGGATTGCCCACCCCCTAAAACCCCTATACCGATATAGACATTGCAAACAACAAAAGTTGACCCATTTTGGAACTTTCTGGACCACTTGGAGGCTCGGGAGTGTCCTGGTTGGATTGCCCACCCCCTAAAACCCCTATATCGATATAGACATTGCAAACAACAAAGTTGACCCATTTTGGAACTTTCTGGACCACTTGGAGGCTCGGGAGTGTCCTGGTTGGATTGCCCACCCCCTAAAACCCCTATATCGATATAGACATTGCAAACAACAAAGTTGACCCATTTTGGAACTTTCTGGATCACTAGGACACTCGGGAGTATCCTCATTCGATCGGGCACCCTCGACAATGTCTATACAGACCTAGTCGATTTTTAGAACTTAATTGACCCATTTTGGAACTTTCTGGATCACTAGGACACTCGGGAGTATCCTCATTCGATCGGGCACCCTCGACAATGTCTATACAGACCTAGTCGATTTTTAGAACTTAATTGACCCATTTTGAAACTTTCTGGATCACTAGGATACTCGGGAGTATCCTCATTCGATCGGGCACCCTCGACAATGTCTATACAGACCTAGTCGATTTTTAGAACTTAATTGACCCATTTTGGAACTTTCTGGATCACTTGGACACTCGAGAGTGTCATGGTTGGACAACACAACTGCCCGGTCTGGTTAGCGACATTGCACTCGAATGCTACACCAACATCGCCATCAACACTGAAAATAGGCACCCGAGAGTGCTGTGATAGGTCGGATGAAGGTCACTTGTGTGTCCATTGTTAGGGCAGTGATGTTTGGGTGGTGACGGTGACTGTGATGGAGATGGCCAAAGACTGCTACGATGTGCCCGAGAGCGCGGTCATTGCGGGTGAGAGGTGATGATTTAATTGCATTTACGGAAACGCTACTGCCATCTGTTGTTTGCGCTTCTCACTATTGTATTTAATAACTATTTATTCTTATTTAGCGACCTTAACGGAGACGCTGGCGCCATCTGTTGTTTGCGCTTCTCACTATTGTATTTAATAACTATTTATTCTTATTTAGCGACCTTAACGGAGACGCTGGCGCCATCTGTTGTTTGCGCTTCTCACTATTGTATTTAATAACTATTTATTCTAATTTAGCGACCTTAACGGAGACGCTGGCGCCATCTGTTGTTTGCGCTTCTCACTATTGTATTTAATAACTATTTATTCTAATTTAGCGACCTTAACGGAGACGCTGGCGCCATCTGTTGTTTGCGCTTCTCACTATTGTATTTAATAACTATTTATTCTAATTTAGTAACCTTAATGGAGACGCTGGCGCCATCTGTTGTTTGCGCTTCTCACTATTGTATTTAATAACTATTTATTCTAATTTAGTAACCTAACGGCAACGAGACGCTGGCGCCATGTGTTAGGTTTGCGCGATTGTGTCTTATCACTAATGTGACTATCGCTTATTGCCAGCGGTGGTTGTTACTGTTGTTGGTGGGAGACATCTATGGGGCTAATATTCAGACTATGGTTGCCATGGTGAACGAGAATTATCTCGAAAGTCGTACAGTGTACTGCTGCTTGTTACCACCATGTCTGTATAGTGGGTTTGGAGGGTGTTTAATCGAATGGTGATACTCCCGAGTGTCCTAGTGATCCAGAAGGTTCCAAAATGGGTCAATTAAGTTCTAAAAGTTGACTATGTCTGTATTGGGGGTTTCGAGGGTGCTTAATCGAATGGTGATACTCCTGAGTGTCCTAGTGATCCAGAAAGTTCCAAAATGGGTCAATTAAGTTGTACAAGTCGACTATGTCTGTATAGACATTGTTGAGGGTGCTCAATCAAATGGTGATACTCCCGAGTGTCCTAGTGATCCAGAAGGTTCCAAAATGGGTCAATTAAGTTCTAAAAATCGACTATGTCTGTATAGACATTGTCAAGGGTGCCCGATCGAATGATGACACTCCCGAGTGTCCAAGTGTTCCAGAAGGTTCCAAAATGGGTCAATTAAATTCTAAAAATCGACTATGTCTGTATAGACATTGTCGAGGGTGCCCGATCGAATGATGACACTCCCGAGTGTCCAAGTGTTCCAGAAGGTTCCAAAATGGGTCAATTAGGTTTAACAAATCGACTATGTCTGTATAGGGGGTTTCGAGGGTGCTCTATCCAACCATGACACTCTCGAGTGTCCTAGTGATCCAGAATGTTCCAAAATGGGTCAATTAGGTTTAACAAATCGAGTATGTCTGTATAGGGGGTTTCGAGGGTGCTTAATCGAATGGTGATACTCCTGAGTGTCCTAGTGATCCAGAAGGTTCCAAAATGGATCAATTAAGTTGTACAAGTCGACTATGTCTGTATAGACATTGTCGAGGGTGCTCAATCGAATTGTGATACACCCGAGTGTCCTTGTGATCCAGAAGGTTCCAAAATGGGTCAATTAAGTTCTTAAAGTCAACTATGTCTGTATAGACATTGTCAAGGGTGCTCAATCGAATTGTGATACACCCGAGTGTCCTTGTGATCCAGAAGGTTCCAAAATGGGTCAATTAAGTTCTTAAAGTCAACTATGTCTGTACGGTGTACGTGTTCGGGCTGTGGTGGTGATGGTTTAGGTGCGCGGGCATTGTCAATTGACCGTGTCCGTGTGGGGCACGATTGATCGAACATCGAGTCTTGTCCACCGGTTGATGTAGTTGCGCTCGTAGAGTCCACAATGTAGATTGAATACTCAAATCCAGTAGATGATATATTCGGATGGGTCATTTGAGTTAGGGCTCAGTGGGATATCTACTACTTGGGCATGGATATAGAGAAAGACGAGAGGGGCGATTGTCTCGTTTTACAGAACGGCACGGTGATGGCGGTGACTCGAGATAGGTGAAGTGTCATTCGTGTGCGAGGTTATGGTGGTTTCCTGGTGGTGATGGTGACGGTGACCGTGGTCATGCTTTATAAGTTCAAATTTCAAATTTAGCACCCGCAGGGCCCACTAGTTTACTAAGCCTTGACTCGGCTGTTGTGATGCGATTCGAGTTAAACAGAGTTTCCATAGATTTGATAGCAAGTCACACTTGCTAATACAATACAATGATGGTGACACTGAAGTGAAGACAATCGATGGTGCACAATGCATGTTGATGTTCAAGAGAAAGAGAAAGGCAATCGCCAAATGTTAGTAGCCACCGTTGCATGTACACACAGACACGCCCGCCAGTCTACTTGACATAGTAAAATAAGTGAAAAAAGTAAACTCTTGTTTGTAAGCAGCACCAATAGATCCATTGTTGCGTGTACAACTGTCTGAATAGCAGTGATTGAGCAGCAGCAGTGCGAAGCACCAGTTGAGCCCATCACGGGTTTGTTCAGATTCGTCATCTGCAATGATGACCCAGGCAGTGGCACAGTGCGGACTGTGGTTTGGATGAAGAAAGCAGTGCACAGTACGGAGTAGAGTCTTGGTGAGAGGATATTTCTAGTCATTCGAATCATGAGATTCTACTAGCGGTGAGCGCTACAGCCTTGTCCAACACAGCATCGGGCATTGTGCCAGTGCACTCTACCAGAAAGTGCATCTCGTCTATAATGCCATCGGCCTGCTGTTTCTTCTGAATATCTTTGATGCAGTAGTCGATCGGATTGGGTTTGACCAGAGAAACGGAAGGAGATGGTCAAGTTGGACGAGGCATCCTGACAGAGAGTGGTGAGGTGGTGGTGGTGGCAGTGGAGGCAGTGGTGGCAGTGAAGTCACGGAGACAATGTCGATGCAGACCTAGAATGGAGAACACAAGTTGACTGACGAATGATTCAAACAGACAGATTGAACTCTTTCCTTTGTCATTCTATACACAAAACAAACATTTCCCATCTGTGTCAACGTAGAAGTGCTATTTACACTTAGATGACAATACATGAACTGTACTTGAATTTGAGGAGATGACAAACGAATGACTATTGAGTAGATCAGTTTAAACTTTATAGACTTTGGTGACAACTTGTCACTTGTGACTAGTCACTGACAACACACACGACATCAGACCGAACAAGCAGCAACAGCAGAAAGTGCACAGTCACCGTGTTCAACATATAGTTTTACTTGTTCGTGCTTTGGTGTAACGTTTTCCAGTTCTCGAACTAACTTTTCGTTTTGTCTTCGCCCTCAAGCAACGCGTCTATTCATCTCCACCACCATGGATTGGTTGTTGACTCCACCACCGAGCCCACTCTCGGACAGTGACAGTGATGAGTACGATTCGGATGACTCTGGACGTACGGAGAGTGCTCTCGGCTCGGATAAGTCTTCTGACTTCTCAGACGAAGAACATGACGAAGATGAACAAACAGTCGAACAAGAGCATAAGGAAGAGGAGGTGAGTTTGTGTTTCGAGTGTTTGACATTCCTTGATCTTTCCTTTTGACAGACTGATGACCTCTCTGTTGGTGCCTCGAGTGGTGGTGATGGTGACGGCTGTGGACAAACTGAAGGCACATCTACAAGTAAAGCTCAGGGCGATCAGCAAGCGTCTCACGATGGTACCAACGATGAATGTCTTGTTCCGTCTGGCAGTGTTGTCAACAGCACAAGCAAAATCATGTACAAGGCGGCATCATCTTCCTCCAAAAGAGGACTCGATGATTATCAAGATGATGCTCTTTGGCGACGCTCCTACCAAGAAGCTCAAAATTAGTAGCACAAACGACAACGATAATGAAGCAGACGACGAGGAGGACTAGAAGTTGAGTAACTTGACCAGAGTGACTCGCCTATAACTTTTATAAGTCATATTCTCACTGTCATATTATTGATTTATATTTTTACATTAGCTACGCGCTCACTTACCATTCTACATAGATTATATTGTCATTACTTTACATTATATTACACAAACACAACAGACAATCGTGAATATTTAAACACACATTGTTTTTACTAATTCAATTTTTGACAATAAAACACACGAGCACCGAACAATGTATCACTTTGTGGACTGACACGACCAAGTAATTATTATTGATTAGAGAGAGAGAGAGAGAGAGAGAGAGAGAGAGCGAGGGAGAGCGAGAGAGAGAGAGAGAGAGAGAGAGAGAGAGAGAGAGAGAGAGAGAGAGAGAGCGAGGGAGAGCGAGGGAGAGCGAGAGAGAGAGAGAGAGAGAGAGGGGAGAGAGAGAGATTAACGATCTTTGTTAGTCATAAACCAAACAAAAAGGAGCTGCTCACCTATCAGTGAGTTGCCTTACGACACAGCATAGTGATCAATCCGATAAGACAATAGTTACAAAAATGAGAATTAAATGTTACAAAAGATAAATACTGTAATACATTGTGAAGAGAGAGAGAGAGCGAGGGAGAGCGAGAGAGAGAGAGAGAGAGAGAGAGAGAGAGAGAGGGGAGAGGGAGGGAGAGGGAGGGAGAGGGAGGGAGAGGGAGGAATGGAGAGAGAGAGAGTGTGTGGCGATATGGGCTCGGCACAACCGAAAAGGGACTGTAAGCTCCTTAGGCAGTCGAATCAGAAATTATCGGGTTGAGTCTGCACCGGACTCAAGTGACCAGAAAACCAGTGAAATAAAAGGATTTAATACAAACAAAAGGGTAATAGATGAGACGAATAAGAGGGTGTAGCCAACCAGGCCTTGTGAGTCTTTAGACTTGGCAACCAAAGTTTGGTGTCCACCGAAAGCTGGTTTACGAGTCCTGGTTCGAACCAACTTGCGCCAAAGGAACCTTTAGAAGTAGAAGCCACGTGTTAATAACACCCAAGGCTAACCGAAAGCACTGAGCAAACCAAACCTTCCGAAAAGCAAAAGGGTAATGACCGATCGAACCAACTCGATCGGCTTTTAAAGCGGCCACTCGTTCGCCACCGAATTCGAATGAGTTGTTCTGTTCGAGTGACACTAAATCATCTTCTGGCCTGATCATCTCGATGTTTCTTTACCAAAGCTTCATCTCAAGTGATTGACGATTATATGTCCCAATCATCTGTTTTCTTTTATTTATTTTTCCATTGTCGTGGTCCTGCGACTGCAGGATCGCAGGTCCCCGCCAAGTCGTTCCAAACGGTCACTACACAGACATACCATCCGCATGATGATATGCATCGCGATCATAAGACACACAACACTCATCACATTCCTGCATGCCACAAGAGCTTTCATCAGTCAGTCACCATCCAGCCACAATCACGAACACTCGTTGTACAATCACTCAACCAGATCAATAAAGTTCATTCGCTCGCGCTGTCCTTTGACCTCCTTTCAATTAGTGGTCTGAATCGACCGACCACTAAAGTGGTGACCCGGTACTAAGAACACGCCAATTTCAAATTCTACAAGAATTTCTCAACCTATGACCAGCCCAAATTCTGACGACTCATCCAAAAATCAACTCCAATCGAATCTCAACATTTCAGCAAACGAAGTGTCAAATTGGTTCAGCAATTTGTGCAATAAAACTTCGACGCCATCTCGAGTAATCCAAGAAAGCAAAATGTCCGACGACGAGCAAGAGACCGCCACCAAGGCATGTTTGGAAGCCGTGGCCATAAAGGCACCAACATTCAACACCAAAAAACCTGGAACATGGTTTCTACAAATGGAATCCCAATTCACGATCGCAAAAATCACCGCAGAACGAACCAAATTCGTCCATGTTTGCGCACATATTCCATCAAGCATTATGGAAAATTTTGATTACCTGGTTAACAAACAATTCCAGGATGGCGATTATGAAACACTGAAGAGTGAAATCATCAAGAATTACAGTGAAAGCGAAACATGCCGACTCACTCAAATTATGGAAACTGAACAATTGGGCGACAGAAAACCATCACAATTTTACAGAATTCTGAAATCAAAGGTGGGAACTATGAAGTTGGATGAATCTATTCTCCAAAATCGATAGATGCATCAGACACCGCAATTGGAGCAGTCCTTCAACAGAACTCATCAAAAGGATGGGAACCACTTGGTTTCTTCTCGAAAGCACTAGACAACACACAACGCAAATACAGCACATTCGATCGCGAATTACTTGCAATTTTCTTATCAATCAAGCATTTCAAGTACATGCTCGAAGGCAGAAATTTCACAATCTTTACGGATCACAAGCCACTGACAACTGCACTTCGTTCAATAAGTGACAAAACTCCTAAGCAATCACGACAACTTTACTATATTTCTCAATTCACTTCTGACATTCGCCATGTGTCAGGCAAAGACAATGTGGTCGCGGACAGTCTTTCTCGTTTCAATGTGGACGCAATCGAATCAACAATTTGGTCACTGGAAGAATTGGTGGAAGCTCAGAAACAAGACGACGAACTCCTAATGATGAAAGATTCAAAAACACTGAAGCCAATTCAAATAATTCCAGGAACTCAAGTCATCTGTGAAACATCAGGACGAAACAACCGCCCATTTGTCCCCGCACCACTTCGAAAGAAACTCTTCGATCAATACCACAACCTGTCGCACTCAGGAATCAAAGCAACTAAGAAGCTAATTCGACCGAGATATTTTTGGCCATCCATGTCAGACGACATAAAATATTGGTGCGAGCACTGTACCGCATGTGGTTCAAGCAAAGTCATCCGTCACACAAAAGTCTCGCCAATGCCAATTCCAATTCCAAAAGCACGATTCAAACACATTCACATCGACTTGGTCGGACCTTTACCATCATCAAACGGCAACAAATATCTTCTGACCATGGTTGACAGATTTACCCGATGGCCCGAAGCCATTCCGATTTTCGATATGGAAGCAAAAACTGTAGCAAACACATTGGTCGAACATTGGATTTCCCGATTTGGAACTCCAGATAACATAACATCAGATCAAGGAACGCAATTTGAATCACAACTCTTCTCACAACTTACAAGACGCCTTGGAACAAATCACATCAAAACATCAGCATATAATCCAAGAGCAAATGGTATGGTGGAACGATTTCATCGCCGACTAAAAGAAGCACTCAAATGCCTCAACACCGATCCAAACTGGACAGCTCACTTACCACTAATCCTGTTGGGTATTCGGGCATCCGAAAAAGAATACCTTAAGTATTCCCCGGCTGAGATGGTCTATGGAACATCACTTGTTCTGCCAGCAGATTTTTCCGAGTCAATCAAGAACATGCCCGATCCAACTGAATTTCTGACGCAACTCAAATCCGCACTCAAAACTCAAAAATCCGCGGACACAAGAGTAACACCAACTGAAACATACATCCCAAAGAACCTCAACACGTGCGAGTATGTTTTTATGCGTACCGATTCGCATCGAACACCTCTTCAACGACCTTACACTGGCCCATACAAAGTCATCTCTCGAAACAAGCACACATTCACTATTCAAACGCAACACAGACAGGAAAATATAAACATTAATTGGCTTAAACCAGCAAAAGTAGACGAGAAGACTGTAACATTCAACATACCTCGTAAACGTGGTCGCCCACGTAAACAGGGCTAAACCACTGGGGGGAGTACTGTCGTGGTCCTGCGACTGCAAGATCGCAGGTCCCCGCCAAGTCGTCCCAAACGGTTACTACACAGACAAACCATCCGCATGATGGTTGGCATCGCGATCATAGCACACACAACACTCACCACATTCCTGCATGCCACAAGAGTTGCTCATCATGACGCTCAACTCGATCAGATTGAGCTTTCATCAGTCAGTCACCATCCAGCCACAATCACGAACACTCGTTGTACAATCACTCAACCAGATCAATAAAGTTCATTCGCTCGCGCTGTCCTTTGACCTCTTTTCAAATCAGTGGTCTGAATCGACCGACCACTAAACCATCAAATAAACCCCATTTTACGACACTAATAGCCAAGAAGGTGAAGGCCAAAGGGTTTGCGAAGTTCAGAAGCCATCCAAGTGCCAAAAGAGGGGATGTTCTAGTAGCAGAGAAGACCAGCAAGGCCGAGGAGAGGGACAAGAGTGCCGGCCATCCAAGGACCAAGAACGGTGATGTACAAGGCGTGGGAGAGGGCAACCAAGGTCTTATCATAATGCTTCTGGATAACTTCTCATATCGATTCTTCACATCGTTCATTTTTAAGCAACACAACTTTCAAGACACATATCACTTCGAGATTCTTCAGAAGCTTTAAGGTTACTTACCTTTTTATTATTCTAGCTTAACAGAGTAAGAAACCAGAACTAGAATTCTTACTTACCAGAGTGCGAGCGTTTTCACCAAGGTACAAGGACACACGCGAAGGCAAACATCTCGACCAGTGCCAACCACTGGAGAGAGAGAGAGAGAGAGAGAGAGAGAGAGAGAGAGAGAGAGAGAGAGAGAGAGAGAGAGAGAGAGAGAGAGAGAGAGAGAAGCTCAATGAAAGAATGAGTGTGCCTAGTGTGCCATGTTGGACCGACATCGTCAGTGGACGAGGAAGGTAAACATCTCGACAACTTTCTTGACATCACTGTAAACAGGAATATTCTTTTCCCGTCCTCAATATACCTACAGGAACCAACTTCATCATACTACATCCTATCAGACATCACCCCGAACCGGAATATTTTTTTCCCGTCCTCAATACACCTTCAGGAACCAACACAATCCTACAACAACCTTCTTGACATCACTGTAAACAGGAATATTCTTTTCCCGTTCCGTTGTGGATTGATTGCACGGTAAATGGTATTAACCGACATCGGTACTGAAGATGGGTTGAAGTGAGATTGTGGATAGTTGATTGTGATGGTGGTTTTTGTGGATTGATTGCACGGTAAATGGTATTAACCGACATCGGTACTGAAGATGGGTTGAAGTGAGATTGTGGATAGTTGATTGTGATGGTGGTTTTTGTGGATTGATTGCACGGGAAATGGTATTAAACTAGTGGGCCCTGCGAGTGTTAATTTTAAATACTATGCTAGTATTTTGAAAGTAATGTCCCCAAAATTGAAAATAAGGGGATTAGTAAATTAAGCGAAAACCTAACCCGCCTAACCACCTAAACCAAACTTAACACGATCCTAAACGACGCCCACACCAACCTAACCCAACCCTAAACTACACACACACCTGCCTAACCACATAAACCTAACCTAACACGATCTTAAACGACGCCCACACCTACCTAACCCGACCCTAAACTATACACACACACCTGCCTAAACCTAACCTAATCTAACCCTATCCTAAACGACGCTCACACCCACCTAATTCAACCCTAAACTACACACACACCTGCCTAACCACCTAAACCTAACCTAACTTAACCCTATCCTAAAAGTACACCCACACATGCCTAACCACCTAAACCTAACCTAACCTAACCCCTATCCTAAACTACGCCCACACCTGATTAACCACCTAAACCTAACCTAACCCAATCCTAAACGACGCCCACATCTGTCTAACCGCATAAACCCTAAACGACACCAACGATCCTCTCGGTGACCAAATTTCCCATTGCCATTGTTGCAATCATTGTTGGACATGAGACCCGACAATGGGGCCTAAAGCTGAGATATTTCCAATTTGAGATTTGTTTGGCAGGTATACTTAAAAACATTTTTCGCAAAAACCAAGGTCAAACTGCATATCTGCACGTTATTCTAAGAACTTTGGCCAAATTTGATGCAAATCGGTTAAGAAATGTAGGAGGAGTTAGCTGGACAAGAATCGAAAAAGTTGAACCATAGTCTTCGCTTACGCTCGACAATGACATCGGCACTGAAGATGGGTTGAGGTGAGATTGTGGATAGTTGATTGTGATGGTCGTTGTGGTGGATTGATTGCACGGGAAATGGTATTAACCGACATCGGCACTGAAGATGGGTTGAGGTGAGATTCTGGATAGTTGATTGTGATGGTCGTTGTGGTGGATTGATTGCACGGGAAATGGTATTAACCGACATCGGTACTGAAGATAAGTTGAGGTGAAATTGTGGATAGTTGATTGTGATGGTCGTTGTGGTGGTTTGATTGCACGGGAAATGGTATTAACCGACATCGGTACTGAAGATGGGTTGAGGTGAGATTGTGGATAGTTGATTGTGATGGTCGTTGTGGTGGTTTGATTGCACGGGAAATGGTATTAACCGACATCGGTACTGAAGATGGGTTGAGGTGAGATTGTGGATAGTTGATTGTGATGGTCGTTGTTGTGGATTGATTGCACGGGAAATGGTATTAACCGACATCGGTACTGAAGATGGGTTGAGGTGAGATTGTGGATAGTTGATTGTGATGGTCGTTGTTGTGGATTGACTGAACGGGAAACGTTACGACTCAAGTTGCGTCCAACCACATAAAGTGACTAAGGATTGTTCCAACAACGCCAAAATCAAACCACCCTTGACGCAAGATGGCGGTTGCTTTCGCAACCGCTTCATGTGGCCACTATACTGAATTTTGCAAGCTATTGTATTATTGTGCAAGCTTTACATTTTTGCAATCACCTCAATTGTACATATATAGAAGATCCTCGATTCCAATACATAAAAACCACTTCTGCCAGCGCTGCTTGAACGATTTCGTTTCTTGTTGTACCATCACAATCAACTATCCAGAATTTCACCACAACCCATCTTCAGTACCGATGTCGGTTAATACCATTTCCCATTCAATCGCCTCACCACAACGACCATCACAATCAACTATCCACAATCTCACCTCAACCCTTTTCAGTACCGATGTCGGTTAATACCATTTCCCATTCAATCGCCTCACCACAACGACCATCACAATCAACTATCCACAATCTCACCTCAACCCTTTTTCAGTACCGATGTTGGTTAATACCATTTCCCGTGTAATCTCTAAACCAACACGACCGTCGCTATCTATTTTCTAAACAATCACCCATCACTCCGTGTTCGGTTCAGGTCACGTGCTATCGTCCAATTGGGAGCCATCGATCGATGATCACCACCGTCGCTATCTACTTTCCACACTCTCACATCACTCGTTGCTCGGACACACCACCACCTTATCAACGGGCACTCTGTCAACCACAAGCACACTCAACACATCCACATACCGCCCGGTGCAATGTCTGACATAGAAACCATACACTCGCATTACCGTCACCACCATCACCACGGCAACTAAACAACAAACTACACGGGTTTTATGTTTTGTAAAGATTTTATTTAAAAATGAAAACAAGAAAGCAGAACAAATTTAGGGTACACATAAGGTGCACAAACACATAAGGTGTTTACAGTTTAAAAAAGGGAAAAGATTGGAAAGAAAATAGAAAGTGAGAGAGCAATATGCAAAAAAGTAAACTCATATGCTCATCACAAATGCTCCATAGACAGAGTTGAACGTTCTCACTCACTCGGGTTCACCTAAACCCGAGTCCAAGTTGGCTTGACCAGCGTCGGCGATGGCGCAACGAAACGAGGGCGAAGCAGATGGGCGACGACCACCACCCGAGGCAGAACCAGGCGCGTCACTGTCCGCAGTATCTTGACCACTACAAATGTATCCGAAACCGGACGGAATGGAGAACGAAGCGGGTGATTCGACTTTGACATAGGCACCATGCAGTCCACTTCCCTTCGATGATGACACAACAGCACCAGAACCAACTCGACCAGATTCACAGTCGTACGCAAAAATCGCTTGGAGTGACCATCGGGAAAGGACCACCAGTTGACGAGAGTGGCTGGGCACATCAACAATACCGCCACCGGTTTCCTCGCCGCAATTGTACACAAAATCAGCATCATCACCCACAAATGATGACTCACGTGATTCCACCTTGATACGGGTAGGATCTGTCTCAACTGGTGAACCAACAGAGACAACTGCAGCTCTTTCAGTTCCTCCTCCATCACAGCCGTACTGCTGATCTTCAGGAATGGTGAAAAAATTTGAAGAGGGTGGGGAAGAAGTCATGCGTTCCGAAGCAACACGAGAAGACGATGCAGCGCCAGTTTCCTCTTCTTCGGGGCACACTCCAGTGCAGTCATAGAACATTTCACCCTCGAACGAAAAGGGAGAAGATGATGGCTCAGTCTTGATGGCTGCGGTCGAGGGAATAGATCCAGTGGCCCCTGACTGAGTGGATGTACCAGCCAAATGATGAACAGATGAGATAGTTGAAGGGCTTCGGCGAGTGACACTTTCAACCGAGCTGGGAATGCTTGATGGACTTCGTCGGGTGAGACTCAAAGCATCGCTCGGTTCACTGGAACCCTGACCGGCTGGTAAGGCTAGGACTAGCGGTGGCCAAACTGGTTGCGGTTCGGATTGTGGGAGTCAGAGCATGGCTGGGATCGCTTGAAACGCTTCGACGGGTAAGACTCAAAACATCGCTCACTTCAGTCGAACCAGACCTACGGGTAAGGCTAGGGCTTACGGTGGCCACACTTGATACGGATCGAATGGTGGGAGTCAGAGCCTGTGAGAGAGCGCTCGATGCAGATTGAGGGGGTGAGACTCAGGCTCACAGCGGACACACTTGAGACAGTTCTTCGAGTGGGACTGAGATCTTCACTCGGTTCAGTCGAACCGGATCGACGGGTTAGACTGAGGCTCGCGCTGGCATAACTAGATGCGGTTCGAATGGTGGGAGTGATGACCTCGCTGAGATCGCTCGATTGAGTACGACGAGTCATGCTGGCATCAACAGTGGAAAGACTTGCAGATCGACGAGTTAAGCTGGAGACTATCAGACTCTCCAGCAGGAATAGGTCCACCGACTTGAGCGGTTGAGATAAAGCCAAAGCCCCTGTGGTACCACCGGGGCAGTAGATGAAGAAAGAAAGTTGTCACTTCGAATAAGTTCAGCAGTTGCTGGTTCGCCACCAGTGACCATCGAGACAGATTGGGGGCACCATCAACGCTCATTGGCTCGCCAGCAGAGGATGTAATAGACATGGGCTCAGTACCCAGGCAGACGCGCCTGGTGACTTCAAAAGACACTACCGTCTTGGCACTGGCACTGATCGACATTGCCCGGGGAGTTCTCAACAGCAGACATAGAACGAACTGGCGCGCTAGGTGGCAACATACCTCCTTCAGGATAGGCGACATCAATGAGGGTGGTGGTGATTGGTGATGCAACAGTCGAAGAAGCTTTTGAATCGGTACCATTTCCTCCGCGAGTAGAATCAATCACATTTCGTCTGGTCGAGTAGTGCATACGGTTATGTTTGCAACGTCCAAGAGGCACTGTACCATCGGAGCACTCCAAACTGTGGCCATGTTGAGCACCGAGCTTCACTAGCTCACCAACTTGAGCGGGGAGTGGTGATTTCGGGGGGACCAACGTAATATGAAGCAATGCACAATTCCTTGACAGGAAGAAAAGTCGGCCGTCCGCTTGATTCGATGCTAGATTGAGCACTTGGATCGATCTCTTCCAATCGAACAGCATCAATTGAGTCCAACGAAGGGAAGCGTTCAGCGGGAGTCTGCTGCACTCCACATCCAGTGGGGGAATATCAAAAGTGCCAGGAAGTGACACCGAAGGCACTCTCGTCGTGCTTCTTCTTGTCGCTCTTGCGACCGATCGCCCAGCGCAAGAGAACATTTCCATCTAGGTCCTAAACATGGGAAACAAAGCAAAGGCTATAGAAACTAAAGATAGACGAAACACACAAGATTACCTCAATCGGATAAGCGAAATACCATTGCTGAGGGACTCGTTGTCCATTGGAATCCAACTTACACGTGACAAATTTTGCATTGATGAAACTAATCCAGTTCAATTGCATTCGGTTCTGGTGGAAAAATGACCAAATCCAGAAAGTCCCGTTCAATGTTTTCTCGATGGTAGTAGTCGATGCGATCATAAGACAATACCATCTCTACAGGACCAACTTGTTCAAACAGGTGCACGCAACTGGAGTTTCCGCGATCGGGGAGTAGATAGCTGATCGATCGCCCAGTCACACGGTCCTTGTCAACCATCTTCACACCCCACACGGCCATATTCGGTGTAGAGACGGGACAGGTTCGAAAGTGGTCGCGAACCTTTCGCAGGATAGCAATCCTGAGAAGACATTCTGCGAGAATATCAACTGATTCAGAGAAAAACTAAACAGAATAATAGAAGCAATCTGTTTGGAATGGAAGGAAGAATAGGGGAAGATGACAAATCCCAAGCAAGCCAAGCAGTACCATGGAAGCAAAATACGGCGCCAACTAAGTTGTACCCATTACTCCCACAGTGTGTCCGGAGCAGTCAAATTAACAAAAGACAGACTCGCAAGATAAATCAACTCGACACGAAAAGGTAAGATGCGATTCTGGAACACTAGACACTTCGAGAGCATCATCATTCGATTGCCCACCCCGAAACCTCCTATACAGATATAGTCGATTTTGATAAACCTAATTGACCCATTTTTAACCTTCTTGAACACTAGACACCTGAGGTCATGGCTGGATAGAGCTGCCTCGAAAATTCCCTATACAGACATAGTC
>JAKIJQ010000641.1:0-17744 GCA_023373905.1 Rhizoglyphus robini | reverse complement strand
ACACACACACTGTGTTCTCTCCCACAGTCAACACTCAGTGAGTGGGGGAATACAAAAAGATTGTAGAGCACTAGAAAACGGTTCCAAAAAGTCGGTAGAGCATGGATAACTAACTTCATGGGTTCAGTATCTACTGATTAGACACTTTTAATTAGCCAAAATGATCAAATCCTCGACCAATGGGATTCAAAAAAACAAACACTCAATGTGCAGTTTGATGTAACAAGCTTATCTCGGCCTTGGAAATTGGCTAGATTCTGCCAATTTCCATTGACCGATACCAAAAGTATCGGCTGTTTTGATGAACAAGCCAAGTGAAGCATTGAAAAAGTATCAGTCCGAGGATAACTGTCCATATCAGTGCCGCAACTGTCCATATCAGTGCCGCAACTGTCCATATCAGTGCCGCAACTGTCCATATCACTGCCGCAACTGTCCATATCAGTGCCGCAACTGTCCATATCACTGCCGCAACTATCCATATCAGTGCCGCAACTCATCCTCAAACTGATACTCCAAAAGTATCAGTCCGAGGATAACTGTCCATATCAGTGCCGCAACTATCCATATCAGCCCACCAACTATCCATATCAATGCAACTGTCCATATGGCCGTCCACTGTCCATATCAGTGCCGCAACTCACATATACAACTTCCATTCACTAACTTCATATCTCCATCCTCGGACTGATACTCCAAAAAGTATCAGTCCGAGGATAACTGTTCCTATGAGTGCCGCAACTGTCCATATCAGTGCCGCAACTATCCATATCAGTGCCGCAACTATCCATATCAGTGCCGCAACTGTCCATATCAGTGCCGCAACTATCCATATCAGTGCCGCAACTATCCATATCAGTGCCGCAACTGTCCATATCAGTGCCGCAACTGTCCATATCAGTGCCGCAACTGTCCATATCAGTGCCGCAACTATCCATATCAGTGCCGCAACTATCCATATCAGTGCCGCAACTCATCCTAGGACTGATACTGCAAAAAGTATCAGTCCGAGGATAACTGTTCCTATGAGTGCCGCAACTGTCCATATCAGTGACGCAACTGTCCATATCAGTGCCGCAATTTTTTTTTTTTATTCCTCTCTCTTTTTTTTTATTTCAGAAACTTTTCTTTTTATGTCCCCAATTTTTTTTTTATTGGGCCAAAACTGCCCATATCAGTGCCGCAACTGTCCATATCAGTGCCGCAACTGTCCATATCAGTGCCGCAACTATCCATATCAGTGCCGCAACTGTCCATATCAGTGCCGCAACTATCCATATCAGTGCCGCAACTATCCATATCAGTGCCGCAACTCATCCTAGGACTGATACTGCAAAAAGTATCAGTCCGAGGATAACTGTTCCTATGAGTGCCGCAACTGTCCATATCAGTGACGCAACTGTCCATATCAGTGCCGCAACTACCCATATCCGTGCCGCAACTATCCATATCAGTGCCGCAACTCATCCTCAAACTGATACTCCAAAAAGTATCAGTCCGAGGATAACTGTCCATATTAGTGCCGCAACTATCCATATCAGTGCCGCAACTGTCCATATCAGTGCCGCAACTGTCCATATCAGTGCGCAACTATCCATATCAGTGCCGCAACTCATCCTCGGACTGATACTGCAAAAAGTATCAGTCCGAGGATAACTGTTCCTATGAGTGCCGCAACTGTCCATATCAGTGCCGCAACTGTCCATATCAGTGCCGCAACTGTCCATATCAGTGCCGCAACTATCCATATCAGTGCCGCAACTCATCCTCGGACTGATACTCCAAAAAGTATCAGTCCGAGGATAACTGTTCCTATGAGTGCCGCAACTGTCCATATCACTGCCGCAACTATCCATATCAGTGCCGCAACTACCCATATCCGTGCCGCAACTATCCATATCAGTGCCGCAACTGTCCATATCAGTGCCGCAACTGTCCATATCAGTGCCGCAACTGTCCATATCAGTGCCGCAACTGTCCATATCAGTGCCGCAACTATCCATATCAGTGCCGCAACTATCCATATCAGTGCCGCAACTCATCCTCGGACTGATACTGCAAAAAGTATCAGTCCGAGGATAACTGTTCCTATGAGTGCCGCAACTGTCCATATCAGTGCCGCAACTATCCATATCAGTGCCGCAACTGTCCATATCAGTGCCGCAACTGTCCATATCAGTGCCGCAACTGTCCATATCAGTGCCGCAACTATCCATATCAGTGCCGCAACTGTCCATATCAGTGCCGCAACTGTCCATATCAGTGCCGCAACTGTCCATATCATTGCCGTAACTGTCCATATCAGTGCCGCAACTGTCCATATCAGTGCCGCAACTGTCCATATCAGTGCTGCAACTATCCATATCAGTGCCGCAACTCATCCTCGGACTGATACTCAAAAAGTATCAGTCCGAGGATAACTGTTCCTATGAGTGCCGCAACTGTTCATATCAATGCGGCAACAATCCATATCAGTGCCGCAACTATCCATATCAGTGCCGCAACTGTCCATATCAGTGCCGCAACTATCCATATCAGTGCCGCAACTGTCCATATCAGTGCCGCAACTATCCATATCAGTGCTGCAACTATCCATATCAATGCCGCAACTCATCCTCGGACTGATACTCCAAAAAGTATCAGTCCGAGGATAACTGTTCCTATGAGTGCCGCAACTGTCCATATCAGTGCCGCAACTGTCCATATCAGTGCCGCAACTATCCATATCAGTGCCGCAACTATCCATATCAGTGCCGCAACTATCCATATCAGTGCCGCAACTGTCCATATCAGTGCCGCGAACTGTCCATATCAGTGCCGCAACTGTCCATATCATTGCCGTAACTGTCCATATCAGTGCCGCAACTGTCCATATCAGTGCCGCAACTGTCCATATCAGTGCCGCAACTGTCCATATCAGTGCCGCAAATATCCATATCAGTGCCGCAACTATCCATATCGGTGCCGCAACTGCCCATATCAGTGCCGCAACTCATCCTCGGACTGATACTCCAAAAAGTATCAGTCCGAGGATAACTGTTCCTATGAGTGCCGCAACTGTTCATATCAATGCGGCAACTATCCATATCAGTGCCGCAACTATCCATATCAGTGCCGCAACTGTCCATATCAGTGCCGCAACTGTCCATATCAGTGCCGCAACTGTCCATATCAGTGCCGCAACTGTCCATATCAGTGCCGCAACTGTCCATATCAGTGCCGCAACTGCCCATATCAGTGCCGCAACTGTCCATATCAGTGCCGCAAATCATCCTCAGACTGATACTCAAAAAAGTATCAGTCCGAAGATAACTGTTCCTATGAGTGCCGCAACTGTCCATATCAGTGCCGCAACTGTCCATATCAGTGCCGCAACTGTCCTTTATCAGTGCCGCAACTGTCCTTATCAGTGCCGCAACTGTCCATATCAGTGCCGCAACTATCCATATCAGTGCCGCAACTGTCCATATCAGTGCCGCAACTGTCCATATCAGTGCCGCAACTGTCCATATCAGTGCCGCAACTGTCCATATCAGTGCCGCAACTGTCCATATCAGTGCCGCAACTATCCATATCAGTGCCGCAACTATCCATATCAGTGCCGCAGAAAAAAAAAAAATTAATCGGAAAAAACTGTTCATATGAGTGCCGCAACTGTCCATATCAGTGCCGCAACTATCCATATCAGTGCCGCAACTGTCCATATCACTGCCGCAACTATCCATATCAGTGCCGCAACTCATCCAAGAATCCCAAAAAATATTAAAGGGGGGATAATTGTCCATATTAGTGCCGCAACTATCCATATCAGTGCCGCAACTATCCATATCCGTGCCGCAACTGTCCATATCAGTGCCGCAACTGTCCATATCAGTGCCGCAACTCATCCTCAGACTGATACTCCAAAAAGTATCAGTCCGAAGATAACTGTTCCTATGAGTGCCGCAACTATCCATATCAGTGCCGCAACTGTCCATATCAGTGCCGCAACTGTCCATATCAGTGCCGCAACTGTCCATATCAGTGCCGCAACTGTCCATATCAGTGCCGCAACTGTCCATATCAGTGCCGCAACTGTCCATATCAGTGCCGCAACTGTCCATATCAGTGCCGCAACTGTCCATATCAGTGCCGCAACTGTCCATATCAGTGCCGCAACTGTCCATATCAGTGCCGCAACTCATCCTCGGACTGATACTCCAAAAAGTATCAGTCCGAGGATAACTGTTCCTATGAGTGCCGCAACTGTCCATATCACTGCCGCAACTGTCCATATCAGTGCCGCAACTATCCATATCAGTGCCGCAACTCATCCTCGGACTGATACTCCAAAAAGTATCAGTCCGAGGATAACTGTTCCTATGAGTGCCGCAACTATCCATATCAGTGCCGCAACTATCCATATCAGTGCCGCAACTGTCCATATCAGTGCCGCAACTGTCCATATCAGTGCCGCAACTATCCATATCAGTGCCGCAACTGTCCATATCAGTGCCGCAACTATCCATATCAGTGCCGCAACTCATCCTCGGAATGATACTCAAAAAAAGTATCAGTCCGAAGATAACTGTTCCTATGAGTGCCGCAACTGTCCATATCAGTGCCGCAACTATCCATATCAGTGCCGCAACTGTCCATATCACTGCCGCAACTATCCATATCAGTGCCGCAACTGTCCATATCAGTGCCGCAACTATCCATATCAGTGCCGCAACTCTCCATATCAGTGCCGCAACTATCCATATCAGTGCCGCAACTGTCTATATCAGTGCCGCAACTGTCCATATCAGTGCCGCAACTCATCCTCGGACTGATACTCCAAAAAAGTATCAGTCCGAGGATAACTGTTCCTATGAGTGCCGCAACTATCCATATCAGTGCCGCAACTCATCCTCGGACTGATACTCCAAAAAGTATCAGTCCGAGGATAACTGTTCTTATGAGTGCCGAAACTGTTCATATCAATGCCGCAACTCATCCTCGGACTGATACTCCAAAAAGTATCAGTCCGAGGATAACTGTTCCTATGAGTGCCGCAACTGTTCATATCAATGCGGCAACTATCCATATCAGTGCCGCAACTATCCATAGCAGTGCCGCAACTGTCCATATCAGTGCCGCAACTGTCCATATCAGTGCCGCAACTGTCCATATCAGTGTCGCAACTGTCCATATCAGTGCCGCAACTGTCCATATCAGTGCCGCAACTGTCCATATCAATGCCGCAACTGTCCATATCAGTGCCGCAACTGTCCATATCACTGCCGCAACTATCCATATCAGTGCCGCAACTCATCCTCAAACTGATACTCCAAAAAGTATCAGTCCGAGGATAACTGTCCATATCAGTGCCGCAACTATCCATATCAGTGCCGCAACTGTCCATATCAGTGCCGCAACTGTCCATATCAGTTGCGCAACTATCCATATCAGTGCCTCAACTGTTCATATCAGTGCCGCAACTCATCCTCGGACTGATACTCCAAAAAGTATCAGTCCGAGGATAACTGTTCCTATGAGTGCCGCAACTGTTCATATCAATGCGGCAACTATCCATATCAGTGCCGCAACTATCCATATCAGTGCCGCAACTGTCCATATCAGTGCCGCAACTGTCCATATCAGTGCCGCAACTGTCCATATCAGTGCCGCAACTGTCCATATCAGTGCCGCAACTGTCCATATCAGTGCCGCAACTATCCATATCAGTGCCGCAACTATCCATATCAGTGCCGCAACTCATCCTCGGACTGATACTCCAAAAAGTATCAGTCCGAAGATAACTGTTCCTATGAGTGCCGCAACTGTCCATATCAGTGCCGCAACTATCCATATCAGTGCCGCAACTGTCTTTATCAGTGCCGCAACTGTCCTTATCAGTGCCGCAACTGTCCATATCAGTGCCGCAACTATCCATATCAGTGCCGCAACTGTCCATATCAGTGCCGCAACTGTCCATATCAGTGCCGCAACTGTCCAGATCAGTGCCGCAACTGTCCATATCAGTGCCGCAACTGTCCATATCAGTGCCGCAACTATCCATATCAGTGCTGCAACTATCCATATCAGTGCCGCAACTCATCCTCGGACTGATACTCAAAAAGTATCAGTCCGAAGATAACTGTTCCTATGAGTGCCGCAACTGTCCATATCAGTGCCGCAACTATCCATATCAGTGCCGCAACTGTCCATATCACTGCCGCAACTATCCATATCAGTGCCGCAACTCATCCTCAAACTGATACTCCAAAAAGTATCAGTCCGAGGATAACTGTCCATATTAGTGCCGCAACTATCCATATCAGTGCCGCAACTGTCCATATCAGTGCCGCAACTATCCATATCAGTGCGCAACTGTCCATATCAGTGCCGCAACTCATCCTCGGACTGATACTCCAAAAAGTATCAGTCCGAAGATAACTGTTCCTATGAGTGCCGCAACTGTCCATATCAGTGCCGCAACTATCCATATCAGTGCCGCAACTGTCCATATCAGTGCCGCAACTATCCATATCAGTGCCGCAACTGTCCATATCAGTGCCGCAACTGTCCATATCAGTGCCGCAACTGTCCATATCAGTGCCGCAACTATCCATATCAGTGCCGCAACTCATCCTCGGACTGATACTCCAAAAAGTATCAGTCCGAGGATAACTGTTCCTATGAGTGCCGCAACTATTCATATCAGTGCCGCAACTGTCCATATCAGTGCCGCAACTGTCCTTATCAGTGCCGCAACTGTCCATATCAGTGCCGCAACTATCCATATCAGTGCCGCAACTGTCCATATCACTGCCGCAACTATCCATATCAGTGCCGCAACTCATCCTCAAACTGATACTCCAAAAAGTATCAGTCCGAGGATAACTGTCCATATCAGTGCCGCAACTATCCATATCAGTGCCGCAACTGTCCATATCAGTGCCGCAACTCATCCTCGGACTGATACTCCAAAAAGTATCAGTCCGAGGATAACTGTTCCTATGAGTGCCGCAACTGTCCATATCAGTGCCGCAACTGTCCATATCAGTGCCGCAACTATCCATATCAGTGCCGCAACTATCCATATCAGTGCCGCAACTGTCCATATCAGTGCCGCAACTGTCCATATCAGTGCCGCAACTGTCCATATCAGTGCCGCAACTGTCCATATCAGTGCTGCAACTCATCCTCGGACTGATACTCCAAAAAGTATCAGTCCGAGGATAACTGTTCCTATGAGTGCCGCAACTGTCCATATCACTGCCGCAACTATCCATATCAGTGCCGCAACTGTCCATATCAGTGCCGCAACTGTCCTTATCAGTGCCGCAACTATCCATATCAGGGCTGCAACTATCCATATCACTGCCCTACCATAGGCCAATCACGAATTTAATAAGACTCAAATACAAAGATAGTGGAGTACTTTCGAGCATTGCTGTAGCAAAATATCTCCATGGCACTATTGATTTTACTTGGGCACTATTTAGTTGGACTGTTTAACTTCAAAACTAGCCCAAATGGAACACTGAAATGTCCCACCAAATACTAGCTAGAGACATTCAAAAAATTACGCTATGCTATTACGAGTCAATACACACAATTGGTGTAGAACACTTTGGACAACGTGGATCTTATTTCCACGCAGCCAACACCCAATTTAGATAGTGGATCTCTTAAATCATTCGCAAATGAACAATTAAGGACAACATTTGTACTACCTCGACCAATGGGGTTTAAAACAAACACACACACACTGTGCTCTCTCCCACAGTCAACACTCAGTGAGTGGGGAATACAAAAGATTGTTGAGCACTAGAAAACGGTTCCAAAAATCGGTAGAGCATGGACTGCCGCAACTGTCCATATCAGTGCCGCAACTGTCCATATCAGTGCCGCAACTATCCATATCAGTGCCGCAACTGTCCATATCAGTGCCGCAACTGTCCATATCAGTGCCGCAACTATCCATATCAGTGCCGCAACTATCCATATCAGTGCCGCAACTCATCCTCGGACTGATACTCCAAAAAGTATCAGTCCGAGGATAACTGTTCCTATGAGTGCCGCAACTGTTCATATCACTGCCGCAACTATCCATATCAGTGCCGCAACTGTCCATATCAGTGCCGCAACTGTCCTTATCAGTGCCGCAACTATCCATATCAGGGCTGCAACTATCCATATCACTGCCCTACCATAGGCCAATCACGAATTTAATAAGACTCAAATACAAAGATAGTGGAGTACTTTCGAGCATTGCTGTAGCAAAATATCTCCATGGCACTATTGATTTTACTTGGGCACTATTTAGTTGGACTGTTTAACTTCAAAACTAGCCCAAATGGAACACTGAAATGTCCCACCAAATACTAGCTAGAGACATTCAAAAAATTACGCTATGCTATTACGAGTCAATACACACAATTGGTGTAGAACACTTTGGACAACGTGGATCTTATTTCCACGCAGCCAACACCCAATTTAGATAGTGGATCTCTTAAATCATTCGCAAATGAACAATTAAGGACAACATTTGTACTACCTCGACCAATGGGGTTTAAAACAAACACACACACACTGTGCTCTCTCCCACAGTCAACACTCAGTGAGTGGGGAATACAAAAGATTGTTGAGCACTAGAAAACGGTTCCAAAAATCGGTAGAGCATGGACTGCCGCAACTGTCCATATCAGTGCCGCAACTATCCATATCAGTGCCGCAACTATCCATATCAGTGCCGCAACTATCCATATCAGTGCCGCAACTGTCCATATCAGTGCCGCAACTGTCCATATCAGTGCCGCAACTATCCATATCAGTGCCGCAACTCATCCTCGGACTGATACTCCAAAAAGTATCAGTCCGAGGATAACTGTTCCTATGAGTGCCGCAACTATTCATATCAGTGCCGCAACTGTCCATCTCAGTGCCGCAACTGTCCTTATCAGTGCCGCAACTGTCCATATCAGTGCCGCAACTATCCATATCAGTGCCGCAACTGTCCATATCACTGCCGCAACTATCCATATCAGTGCCGCAACTCATCCTCAAACTGATACTCCAAAAAGTATCAGTCCGAGGATAACTGTCCATATCAGTGCCGCAACTATCCATATCAGTGCCGCAACTGTCCATATCAGTGCCGCAACTCATCCTCGGACTGATACTCCAAAAAGTATCAGTCCGAGGATAACTGTTCCTATGAGTGCCGCAACTGTCCATATCAGTGCAGCAACTGTCCATATCAGTGCCGCAACTATCCATATCAGTGCCGCAACTATCCATATCAGTGCCGCAACTGTCCATATCAGTGCCGCAACTGTCCATATCAGTGCCGCAACTGTCCATATCAGTGCCGCAACTATCCATATCAGTGCCGCAACTCATCCTCGGACTGATACTCCAAAAAGTATCAGTCCGAGGATAACTGTTCCTATGAGTGCCGCAACTATTCATATCAGTGCCGCAACTGTCCATATCAGTGCCGCAACTGTCCTTATCAGTGCCGCAACTGTCCATATCAGTGCCGCAACTATCCATATCAGTGCCGCAACTGTCCATATCACTGCCGCAACTATCCATATCAGTGCCGCAACTCATCCTCAAACTGATACTCCAAAAAGTATCAGTCCGAGGATAACTGTCCATATCAGTGCCGCAACTATCCATATCAGTGCCGCAACTGTCCATATCAGTGCCGCAACTCATCCTCGGACTGATACTACAAAAAGTATCAGTCCGAGGATAACTGTTCCTATGAGTGCCGCAACTGTCCATATCACTGCCGCAACTATCCATATCAGTGCCGCAACTGTCCATATCAGTGCCGCAACTGTCCTTATCAGTGCCGCAACTATCCATATCAGGGCTGCAACTATCCATATCACTGCCCTACCATAGGCCAATCACGAATTTAATAAGACTCAAATACAAAGATAGTGGAGTACTTTCGAGCATTGCTGTAGCAAAATATCTCCATGGCACTATTGATTTTACTTGGGCACTATTTAGTTGGACTGTTTAACTTCAAAACTAGCCCAAATGGAACACTGAAATGTCCCACCAAAAACTAGCTAGAGACATTCAAAAAATTACCCTATGCTATTACGAGTCAATACACACAATTGGTGTAGAACACTTTGGACAACGTGGATCTTATTTCCACGCAGCCAACACCCAATTTAGATAGTGGATCTCTTAAATCATTCGCAAATGAACAATTAAGGACAACATTTGTACTACCTCGACCAATGGGGTTTAAAACAAACACACACACACTGTGCTCTCTCCCACAGTCAACACTCAGTGAGTGGGGAATACAAAAGATTGTTGAGCACTAGAAAACGGTTCCAAAAATCGGTAGAGCATGGAAAACTAACTTCATGGGTTCAGTACCTATCGATTAGACACTTTAATTAGCCAAATTGATCAAATCCTCGACCAATGGGATTCAAAAAACAAACACACACTGTGCTCTCTCCCACAGTCAACACTCAGTGAGTGGGGAATACAAAAAGATTGTAGAGCACTAGAAAACGGTTCCAAAAGTCGGTAGAGCATGGATAACTAACTTCATGGGTTCAGTACCTATCGATTGGACACTTTAATTAGCCAAATTGATCAAATCCTCGACCAATGGGATTCAAAAAAACAAACACACACTGTGCTCTCTCCCACAGACAACACTCAGTGAGTGGGGAATACAAAAAGATTGTAGAGCACTAGAAAACGGTTCCAAAAGTCGGTAGAGCATGGATAACTAACTTCATGGGTTCAGTACCTATCCAAAAAGTATCAGTCCGAGGATAACTGTTCCTATGAGTGCCGCAACTGTCCATATCACTGCCGCAACTGTCCATATCAGTGCTGCAACTATCCATATCAGTGCCGCAACTCATCCTCGGACTGATACTCCAAAAAAGTATCAGTCCGAGGATAACTGTTCCTATGAGTGCCGCAACTGTCCATATCAGTGCTGCAACTATCCATATCAGTGCCGCAACTGTCCATATCAGTGCCGCAACTGTCCATATCAGTGCCGCAACTATCCATATCAGTGCCGCAACTGTCCATATCAGTGCCGCAACTGTCCATATCATTGCCGCAACTGTCTATATCAGTGCCGCAACTGTCCATATCAGTTCCGCAACTGTCTAAATCACTGCCGCAACTGTCCATATGAGTTCCGCAACTGTCTAAATCACTGCCGCAACTGTCCATATCACTTCCGCAACTGTCCATATCAGTGCTGCAACTATCCATATCAGTGCCGCAACTCATCCTCGGACTGATACTCAAAAAAGTATCAGTCCGAAGATAACTGTCCATATCAGTGCCGCAACTGTCCATATCAGTGCCGCAACTGTCCATATCAGTGCCGCAACTGTCCATATCAGTGCCGCAACTGTCCATATCACTGCCGCAACTCATTCTCGGACTGATACTCAAAAAAAGTATCAGTCCGAAGATAACTGTTCTTATGAGTGCCGCAACTGTCCATATTAGTGCCGCAACTATCCATATCAGTGCCGCAACTGTCCATATCAGTGCCGCAACTATCCATATCAGTGCCGCAACTGTCCATATCAGTGCCGCAACTGTCCATATCAGTGCCGCAACTATCCATATCAGTGCCGCAACTGTCCATATCACTGCCGCAACTATCCATATCAGTGCCGCAACTGTCCATATCAGTGCCGCAACTCATCCTCGGACTGATACTCCAAAAGTATCAGTCCGAGGATAACTGTTCCTATGAGTGCCGCAACTGTCCATATCAGTGCTGCAACTATCCATATCAGTGCCGCAACTCATCCTCGGACTGATACTCCAAGAAGTATCAGTCCGAGGATAACTGTTCCTATGAGTGCCGCAACTGTCCATATCAGTGCCGCAACTGTCCATATCAGTGCCGCAACTGTCCATATCAGTGCCGCAACTCATTCTCGGACTGATACTCAAAAAAAGTATCAGTCCGAAGATAACTGTTCCTATGAGTGCCGCAACTGTCCATATTAGTGCCGCAACTATCCATATCAGTGCCGCAACTGTCCATATCAGTGCCGCAACTATCCATATCAGTGCCGCAACTATCCATATCAGTGCTGCAACTATCCATATCAGTGCCGCAACTGTCCATATCAGTGCGGCAACTGTCCATATCAGTGCGGCAACTGTCCATATCAGTGCCGCAACAGTCCATATCAGTGCCGCATCTATCCATATCAGTGCCGCAACTGTCCATATCAGTGCCGCAACTGTCCATATCAGTGCCGCAACTATCCATATCAGTGCCGCAACTGTCCATATCAGTGCCGCAACTCATCCTCGGACTGATACTCCAAAAAGTATCAGTCCGAGGATAACTGTTCCTATGAGTGCCGCAACTGTCCATATCAGTGCCGCAACTGTCCATATCAGTGCTGCAACTATCCATATCAGTGCCGCAACTCATCCTCGGACTGATACTCCAAAAGTATCAGTCCGAGGATAACTGTTCCTATGAGTGCCGCAACTGTCCATATCAGTGCTGCAACTATCCATATCAGTGCCGCAACTGTCCATATCAGTACCGCAACTGTCCATATCAATGCCGCATCTATCCATATCAGTGCCGCAACTGTCCATATCAGTGCCGCAACTGTCCATATCAGTGCCGCAACTGTCCATATCAGTACCGCAACTGTCCATATCAATGCCGCATCTATCCATATCAGTGCCGCAACTGTCCATATCAGTGCCGCAACTCATCCTCGGACTGATACTCCAAAAAGTATCAGTCCGAGGATAACTGTTCCTATGAGTGCCGCAACTGTCCATATCAGTGCTGCAACTATCCATATCAGTGCCGCAACTGTCCATATCAGTGCCGCAACTGTCCATATCAGTACCGCAACTGTCCATATCAGTGCCGCAACTGTCCATATCAGTGCCGCAACTATCCATATCAGTGCCGCAACTGTCCATATCAGTGCGGCAACTGTCCATATCAGTGCGGCAACTGTCCATATCAGTGCTGCAACTATCCATATCAGTGCCGCAACTCATCCTCGGACTGATACTCCAAAAAGTATCAGTCCGAGGATAACTGTTCCCTATGAGTGCCGCAACTGTCCATATCAGTGCTGCAACTATCCATATCAGTGCCGCAACTGTCCATATCAGTGCCGCAACTGTCCATATCAGTACCGCAACTGTCCATATCAATGCCGCATCTATCCATATCAGTGCCGCAACTGTCCATATCATTGCCGCAACTATCCATATCAGTGCCGCAACTGTCCATATCAGTGCCGCAACTATCCATATCAGTGCCGCAACTATCCATATCAGTGCCGCAACTGTCCATATCAGTGCCGCAACTGTCCATATCAGTGCCGCAACTATCCATATCAGTGCCGCAACTGTCCATATCAGTGCCGCAACTATCCATATCAGTGCCGCAACTATCCATATCAGTGCCGCAACTGTCCATATCAGTGCCGCAACTGTCCATATCAGTGCCGCAACTATCCATATCACTGCCGCAACTGTCCATATCACTGCCGCAACTATCCATACTAGTGGGCCCTGCGGGTGCTAAATTTGAAATTTGAACTTATAAAGTGTAATAAGTAAGACCAAGAATTATATCCATGGTCTATAGTCTGAACGTGAGAACATTTGAACCATGATGCCCAAAACCCAATCCTACACGGCACCAACCCAACCTAACCTACCTAACCTACTTAACCAAAACCCAGTCCTACACGGCACCTACCCAACCTAACCTACCTAACCTACTTAACCAAAAACCAACTCTACACGGCACCTAACCTACCTAACCAACCTAACCAAAACCCAATCCTACACGGCACCTACACAACCTAACCTACCTAACCAAAAGCCCAATCCTACACGGCACCTACCCAACCTACCTAACCAAAAGCCCAATCCTACACGGCACCTACCCAACCTAACCTACCTAACCAAAACCCAATCCTACACGGCACCTACCCAACCTAACCTACCTAACCAAAACCCAAACCTAGACGGCACCTAACCTGCCTACAAATTTAGTCATTGAGAGGAACCAATGAATTGTTGGTCTCACTTTCACATTGTTGGACATAAGGAAAAACACTGGACCTCCAATCAGAAGTTTGGTCGTGGTGAAATTTGAATGGTAGCTACACATCAAAAACAATTTTTTGAGTTTTTGAGCACGTCACGCACAAATTCATGTATTTTTTAAGCATCTCTGCAAAATTTCATCCAAATCGGCCCAGAAACCTCGGAGCCTTATCGTCGACAAAAACGGCCAAAAGTCAAGGGATAGTCTTCACTCACGTTCAGACAATCAGTGCCGCAACTGTCCATATCACTGCCGCAACTGTCCATATCACTGCCGCAACTATCCATATCAGTGCCGCAACTGTCCATATCAGTGCCGCAACTCATCCTCGGACTGATACTCCAAAAAAGTATCAGTCCGAGGATAACTGTTCCTATGAGTGCCGCAACTGTCCATATCACTGCCGCAACTGTCCATATCAGTGCTGCAACTATCCATATCAGTGCTGCAACTATCCATATCAGTGCCGCAACTGTCCATATCAGTGCCGCAACTGTCCATATCAGTGCCGCAACTATCCATATCAGTGCCGCAACTGTCCATATCATTGCCGCAACTGTCTATATCAGTGCCGCAACTGTCCATATCAGTTCCGCAACTGTCTAAATCACTGCCGCAACTGTCCATATCACTGCCGCAACTATCCATATCACTGCCGCAACTATCCATATCACTTCCGCAACTGTCCATATCAGTGCTGCAACTATCCATATCAGTGCCGCAACTGTCCATATCAGTGCCGCAACTCATCCTCGGACTGATACTCCAAAAAGTATCAGTCCGAGGATAACTGTTCCTATGAGTGCCGCAACTGTCCATATCAGTGCTGCAACTATCCATATCAGTGCCGCAACTCATCCTCGGACTGATACTCCAAGAAGTATCAGTCCGAGGATAACTGTTCCTATGAGTGCCGCAACTGTCCATATTAGTGCCGCAACTATCCATATCAGTGCCGCAACTGTCCATATCAGTGCCGCAACTATCCATATCAGTGCCGCAACTGTCCATATCAGTGCCGCAACTGTCCATATCAGTGCCGCAACTATCCATATCAGTGCCGCAACTGTCCATATCACTGCCGCAACTGTCCATATCAGTGCCGCAACTGTCCATATCAGTGCCGCAACTCATCCTCGGACTGATAATCCAAAAAGTATCAGTCCGAGGATAACTGTTCCTATGAGTGCCGCAACTGTCCATATCAGTGCTGCAACTATCCATATCAGTGCCGCAACTCATCCTCGGACTGATACTCCAAAAAGTATCAGTCCGAGGATAACTGTTCCTATGAGTTCCGCAACTGTCCATATCAGTGCCGCAACTGTCCATATCAGTGCCGCAACTATCCATATCAGTGCCGCAACTGTCCATATCAGTGCCGCAACTATCCATATCAGTGCCGCAACTATCCATATCACTTCCGCAACTGTCCATATCAGTGCCGCAACTGTCCATATCAGTGCCGCAACTATCCATATCAGTGCCGCAACTATCCATATCAGTGCCGCAACTATCCATATCACTTCCGCAACTGTCCATATCAGTGCTGCAACTATCCATATCAGTGCCGCAACTCATCCTTGGACTGATACTCAAAAAAAGTATCAGTCCGAAGATAACTGTCCATATCAGTGCCGCAACTGTCCATATCAGTGCCGCAACTATCCATATCAGTGCCGCAACTGTCCATATCAGTGCCGCAACTGTCCATATCAGTGCCGCAACTCATTCAAGGACTGATACTCAAAAAAAGTATCAGTCCGAAGATAACTGTTCCTATGAGTGCCGCAACTGTCCAAATCAGTGCCGCAACTATCCATATCTGTGCCGCAACTGTCCATATCACTGCCGCAACTATCCATATCAGTGCCGCAACTGTCCATATCAGTGCCGCAACTGTCCATATCAGTGCCGCAACTATCCATATCAGTGCCGCAACTATCCATATCAGTGCCGCAACTCATCCTCGGACTGATACTCCAAAAAGTATCAGTCCGAGGATAACTGTTCCTATGAGTGCCGCAACTGTCCATATCAGTGCTGCAACTATCCATATCAGTGCCTCAACTCATCCTCGGACTGATACTCCAAGAAGTATCAGTCCGAGGATAACTGTTCCTATGAGTGCCGCAACTGTCCAAATCAGTGCCGCAACTATCCATATCAGTGCCGCAACTGTCCATATCACTGCCGCAACTATCCATATCAGTGCCTCAACTGTCCATATCAGTGCCGCAACTATCCATATCAGTGCCGCAACTATCCATATCAGTGCCGCAACTGTCCATATCAGTGCCGCAACTCATCCTAGGACTGATACTCCAAAAAGTATCAGTCCGAGGATAACTGTTCCTATGAGTGCCGCAACTATCCATATCAGTGCCGCAACTATCCATATCAGTGCCGCAACTCATCCTAGGACTGATACTCCAAAAAGTATCAGTCCGAGGATAACTGTTCCTATGAGTGCCGCAACTGTCCATATCAGTGCTGCAACTATCCATATCAGTGCCGCAACTGTCCATATCAGTGCCGCAACTGTCCATATCAGTGCCCCAACTGTCCATATCAGTGCCGCAACTATCCATATCAGTGCCGCAACTGTCCATATCACTGCCGCAACTATCCATATCAGTGCCGCAACTGTCCATATCAGTGCTGCAACTATCCATATCAGTGCCGCAACTATCCATATCAGTGCCGCAACTCATCCTCGGACTGATACTCAAAAAAGTATCAGTCCGAAGATAACTGTCCATATCAGTGCCGCAACTGTCCATATCAGTGCCGCAACTCATTCTCGGACTGATACTCAAAAAAGTATCAGTCCGAAGATAACTGTCCATATCAGTGCCGCAACTGTCCATATCAGTGCCGCAACTCATTCTCGGACTGATACTCAAAAAAAGTATCAGTCCGAAGATAACTGTTCCTATGAGTGCCGCAACTGTCCATATCAGTGCCGCAACTGTCCATATCAGTGCTGCAACTATCCATATCAGTGCCGCAACTCATCCTCGGACTGATACTCAAAAAAAGTATCAGTCCGAAGATAACTGTCCATATCAGTGCCGCAACTCATTCTCGGACTGATACTCAAAAAAAGTATCAGTCCGAAGATAACTGTCCATATCAGTGCCGCAACTATCCATATCAGTGCCGCAACTATCCATATCAGTGCCGCAACTGTCCATATCACTGCCGCAACTGTCCATATCAGTGCCGCAACTGTCCATATCAGTGCCGCAACTCATTCTCGGACTGATACTCAAAAAAGTATCAGTCCGAAGATAACTGTTCCTATGAGTGCCGCAACTGTCCATATCAGTGCTGCAACTATCCATATCAGTGCCGCAACTCATCCTCGGACTGATACTCCAAAAAGTATCAGTCCGAGGATAACTGTTCCTATGAGTGCCGCAACTGTCCATATCAGTGCCGCAACTGTCCATATCAGTGCCGCAACTATCCATATCAGTGCCGCAACTGTCCATATCAGTGCCGCAACTATCCATATCAGTGCCGCAACTATCCATATCACTTCCGCAACTGTCCATATCAGTGCCGCAACTGTCCATATCAGTGCCGCAACTATCCATATCAGTGCCGCAACTCATCCATATCAGTGCCGCAACTATCCATA
>JAKIJQ010000640.1:0-17754 GCA_023373905.1 Rhizoglyphus robini | reverse complement strand
CAAATCTAAACAAACGAGAACAGTTTGGTCACTCAACGCAATAACATAACACAAAGCACACAGCCACAGCGCCGTTCACACAGGACGTGTCGTGCTTTGTACATTTTACAATTTACATTCTCAAATCAAATCAAACAGCCCGAACTAAATTCACCAATTTTAATTCTCCAAATCCAATCCAAAACTCAAACAAACTTTCATTCACAAAAGTAAGTTTAAAGTGATAAAAGTGTAGTGATTGAGTACAGAAAGATGATAATAGTAAATTGCTATTGAGTATATCTTAACTTTGAATTAAATTAATAAATTAAATTTTGCTCGAATTGGAAATGCTCGAAAACCTGTTGAAATATTCTTAGTTTTGTTTTTCACAACAGCCCACAGTAAAACCACCTGATTCTTTGCTTTCACTATTATTATTAGCAGCATGAATAATTCATGAACTATTTGTTTCGTTTGTTGAACTAATAAAAATTTACATTGCACATTTATATCAGTTTTTCATTTATATCACAATAACACATAATAGCCCGTATTGATCATCATCGGATTGTTCAAATATTTCCAACCTAACCTAACACCCTCCTGCATACTTTACTCATTAGTTATATACTTATTTCATTTCGCATTTTCTCTTTTATTAGAATTTGTACATTTTTTTTCACAACCCTCATGCATTCACTAAATATGCTCAAAATTGCGGGGGGGGGGGGGGGGGGGGGATAATATGAGGGTTTTTATTATATTATAATTGAAATTGAAAGTGTATAAAAGTGAGTTTCTGGTTTTTGTTCGTTTTTAAAAAAGAATCCTGCATAGTTGCTATCGGTTGAAACAAAAACATAAACTTGTTAGTAGAGAAAAACTTCACTGGAGGTTACTATTTCACCTCTCGGGGGGGGGGGGGGGGGGGGGGGGGGTCGGGGGGGCCCTTTCATCCTTTCCCCATCATGTCTGCCCCAACACTGACGGTGATGTTGCTGACAGTGTCTGGCATCTCATTACGTCGTCAAGGGCCGAGCACAATTCCTATGTGAACGATCCCAGGCCCAACCGGTTCATCGTACGATTACATAATTGCGGGTGGTGGTGCCGCAGGATGTGCCCTCGCAGCTCGTTTAGCTTGATTCATCTAAAAACTCAACTGTACTACTTTCTCGAAGCTGGTGTACCCCAAACCGATAATAACCGACATGCCAGGAAATTATCAAATCATAGAACTGGGCGAGTACGATTGGTACTATCATCTCGTACAGCAAAGGTACGCGGGGGGGGGCTTCCCTACTGTGGTTTCATACCCCGCCCCCAGTTCTCAAGGTGGCTCCACCACCAATTACGCCTTGACCTTAGGCAATCCGGGGACTACAACAACTGGGCCACCACCTACGGTGCGACAAACATGTCCCCGGCCAAAGTAAGCGAGTACTTTAAGTTGAGTCGAAAACAAAACAGATCCAGCAATTCTCGCAAGCGGTTTCCACGGAAACGCCGGTCCAATTACGGTATGTGTGAAGTCACTTCGGTGATCAATTTCGAATGCCGCTTTGGATGGAAAATATGAATCGGGTGGGGATATCCAACCATTGATCTGAATGGACCCATCAATAAGGTGCGGCGATTGGACAGGTCACCTATAATGAGGGTGCAATTACCCGGTCTAGTAGTCCAAATGGTTACATTGAATCGCGACCAAGACGACGCCATGTGACGATTGTTGTGAGAGCTTTCTGTGAATCGTATTCAACTTTCAGCAGACGGGCAATGGTACTCGAGCAGTTGGGGTTGTGTCATCGGGATGAGAAAACCGGAAATACTGTGGGTTGTGAACGCAAGAAAGGAAAAGTAATTGTGGCCTCGCAGGCGCAACTAATACTCCGCAGGTAAAGAATATTAGGTGTTGTGTTCATATCTGACGTAACAAAATTTTCATCCTCGACGTCCCTATTGCTACTCAGGCATTGGTCCGGCAGACCATCTGAACAGTCTCAACATTCCAGTGGTACGCAATCTCCCAGTAGGCAACAATCTACACGACTTTGTCATGTCACCGGTCTACTTCAGAATCCATGATATTTCCCTGGTTCCGCAGTATCCAGATTTCGATACTGAAAATGAGTACAACTATTTTGTGAATGCGGACGGACCACTGGCGCATTATCCATTCAGTTTCACATACCAAGTTACGCCTAATAATCCTAATAGTACCTGGCCGGATGGTTTTATTGGAATGTCTGTGGAGTATATTAATATTTTTCAACAGGTTGTCGATCAGTATGCGGCTAATAAGTGAGTTTGATTCAAAGTAACCCAGAAAAAATTTTACCAAATTTTAATTTCAATCAAATTTTTCTTCTAACTAAATTTTCCCCTAAATTAGCGCCGAATGGGCAGACTTCTGGCGACCCATAATGTCACTCGATAATGGCACAGTAGGCTACCACATCTCGGTACTACACATTCTGGCCCGACCCAAATCCCGTGGAACTATCCGTTTAAATGCCACCGATCCCACCGGTCCACCATTGATTGATCCAAACTACATGTCAAATCCGGCAGACTTGCAGGCAGTGATCGATATGAGTCGCTTTACACTGCGCACAATGCGTGAACATCCAATTGCGAATGTGACCCTTGCACCGCCAATTCCTGGCTGTCCTGCTTGTGGGGCGGACTGTGAGGTGGAGTATCTCAATTGTCATGTGCGGGCACTGGGCAGGAGTTTCTACAATTTGGTTGGATCCGCAAGGTGAGTTTGACTAATTTTGAGTGAAACTAACTTTACAAAAACTTTAGAATGGGAACTGTCGGTGATCCGAATGCGGTGGTGGACCCGAATTTTCGTGTAATGGGCTTCACAAATCTTCGTGTAGTGGACGCATCGCTGATGCCCGAGGTGCCAAACGGTCCAACATTTCCCGCGACCCTAATGTTGGCTGAAATGGCTTCAAGAACTATTATTAGCGGACAATAGATCTCGAGTAATAAATGAACAACTCAGAAGCCTGATGAGGTTAACTTCACTTTTCATCTTTTCAAGATAAACGAAGAGAAAATTAGACAAAACAAAATATTTCTAGAAATATATTGGAATGTAGAAATTATACTCATCATAATTATAAATATCAGTAACAGAGTGTGACGTTTTTAAATTTACACAATTTTCGAGGAAAAATGCATCAAGGTGAAAACATTTATTAATTTAAAGTTCATTTCTAAGTAAAGTTTCAATCCTATCATGATAATTGTGTAAATTTAGAAATGACACATTCTTTAAAAATTCATATAATTGTACTGAATAATAAAAGAAATCAAATTCGTTCATTGTTCAAATAAAATCACATCATTATAAATCAAATTTATTGATTAAAAAGTATCGCAAACAGATAAATGACATTGAGTGTAAATTATGTAATAATAAAAGAAAGAGCTGGGGTCTAGAGTTACCCTCAAACAAACAAAAAGCCAAGATGAGATAAAAGTTTTAAAATAAATTACCAATTATATTAATTACCAAAAATAACGAACGTCGATTTTGTGTTTGCGCAAGTTCGGAAAACGATCCAAATGTTGTTCAATTTCGTGCTGTGGCCGTATTTCTTGATTAATCTTGATATAATCATAACGAAACACAACCGTAAGTTCCAAATCGACCAAATTGGGCAAAATGGCGGATAAAAGTCGAGTGCATAGTTCACCACTGAACCGGTGATCACTGTGATAGACAACCAGTTTAGTGGACACAACAGTGGACAGGGAAGTGAGTGGCACTGAATGTTGATTCAATTCGAAGAAATCGACTTTGACCTTCAGTTGAAGTTCAGCCAAGTTGGTCAGTTTGCCCAGATTATGAATTACAGTTGGCGTCAAATGCGGAGAATTAAACTATAAAAAATATTAATTAATTAAAAAAATATTAGTCAAATGTATCAAACAATATACCATTGAGCCAGCTTCAAAGCCAAAAAGTTTCAAAGGTGTGTGTTCGCAGAGAAATTGCACAACTTGAACAAACTTTAATTCACTTGAACAATCAGTGCAAATTAACTGTAAATGTGTGAGATTGGCAAACCAGAGCGGATTGAGGTTGTGCCACTGCAGAATTTGGTTACAAACAAATCGTGTATAATGATTAAACTTGACCCGAACACAACTTGAACCAAGATACGAAATTAGTTGATGGTGATCGTCATCCTTTAAAGATGAATCTGAGTCGTACAAGTTGTAGGGCAAACCGAATGAAATGCTTTCCAATTTGGACAATGCGCAAGACAGAGAGGATAAAGCTGCAAAAAATTGCCCATCGAGATCGAGTTGCTTCAGAGAGTCCAAAGAATTGATGTACACAACAAAATCAGAGACTCGAGTACGTTCTGTAAGAATAATCGAATTTAGTTGTGAGGAAATGTTTAAAAATTTGACAATACTTACCAGACCACAAAATATACAGGTCTACGATGTTGGGAAATAAACTCAACAGAGATTTCAGACATTCAGAGGGCAATTCAGGATCTAACAATAAACATGCAAAATTTTTCGTGTATCCAAATCCAGAAAATCTTTTCTCTACATGTGAATTTATGGTAAATGATGTGCCAACAAATGCATCATAGAATTCGTTGTTTTGACGCACAATCAACGATTTCTTCTGTCCACAGTAGTCCTCAACAATCGCCCTCCATCTTGTGGACACCAATCGCAACCGAATCAACTTCTTCACATTAGTGTCCAGTCTCAATTTGGCCAAAATCAATTGCATCATTTCGCTGGGTAGAAGGTTGATCGGTCCACCAGTGCAGTAGGGATTGATTTCGAGTTGAACCAAAGAGGAGGTGAGTGAGCTGACTGACGGCTCATCGATAGCAGGCTTGAGGTTGGGATCCATTTGGGCAGAGATTCGAGGGTTGCGAGAAGTTTTAAACGATATCGTGACGATTTCGCAAAAGGAAAAGAGGCAATCACGAAAGCAAACACAAACTCAAAGTACAAGCCGAACACAAAACACACAGGCGCAGGCTCGTACACATAGGACGTATCGTATTTTGCACATTTGAAATATTACAATTTACATTTAAAATGTCATTTACAATCTCAAATCAAATCAAACTCTCAGAACTCCAACCTCTATTCAAAACAAACCCAAACAAGCTTACATTGAGATTAAGTTTAATAATAAAAGTGATACCGAAAGTGGTCAAATCTTGACAGTATACAGTATACATATTGAGTTGAACTATCAATTAGGAAATTATGAATTTGTGCTTTTGCCTCAATGTTCAAATAATAAATTAGAAAAGATAAATGTTGTGTTTTCGCAAATTGAAAAATGGAAATTTTGTTCGATTTGAAGAAAGAAAATTCTCAAGCCTACTACAATTGAAAACATTATTTCAAAAGTTCAATCTTATGTTTGCGAAAATTGGGAAATCGTTGTAAATTGTGTTCAATTTTACTTAGAACCCGTTTACTACTAGTTGAAAAATTCCAACGAATTTTCAAATCCAACTCGACCAAATTGGGAAAAATTACTGACAAGACACGTGTGAA
Source organism: Rhizoglyphus robini (assembly GCA_023373905.1). NCBI lineage: Eukaryota > Metazoa > Arthropoda > Arachnida > Sarcoptiformes > Acaridae > Rhizoglyphus > Rhizoglyphus robini. The sequence goes on along the minus strand of JAKIJQ010000640.1, from coordinate 12,210 downwards.
TTTGCTTACATTTGTTGGCGACATAGCGCGTCTTGGTTTTTTTCAACTCTAAGTTTTACAATAAAATTTATTGAGACCTAAATTGGTCTTGTCAGTTAAGTAACTAGTCAATAGTGTGAAGCATCATACAATCGACTGTAGATGTATGGAGAGTTGATTGAATAATATTGTAATTTGGACAAAGTTGGAGGGAGATTCGACAGATCGATTCACATAATTTAAATTTATGAATTAATAAGTGACATTGAGACTTGTTTTTAATTTTGATTGGTAGAAAATGTGAAATAAAATAAATCTTTACTTGATCTTCGTCATAGACAATTTGAAAAATATTCATTGAATAAAGAGAAAAATCCAATTTGTTCAAATCGTTCAAATGAGATCTCAAAATATAAATCAAATTTATTGATAAAAATACTCACAAAATAAAGTCAGTAAAGTATCGTAAAAAGATAAATGATATTGAGTGTAAATTATGTCATAATAAAAGAGCAGGGAAAAAGAGTTAACCTCAAACAAACAAAAAGCTAAGTAAGATGAGATAAAAGTTTTAAAATAAATCACCAATTATAAACTTCGATTTTGTGTTTGCGTAATTTCGGGAAGCGATCCAAATGTTGCTCAATTTAATGTTGCGACAGTATTTCTTGATTATAAGACTGAAAATTGTGAATAGTAAGGTAAGGTAGGTAGTAGGGTAGTAAAGTATCGCAAACAGATAAATGACATAGAGTGTAAATTATATAATAATAAACGAACATGTAGTGTATAGAGTTACCCTCAAACACAAAAATCTAAAAAAGATGAAAGTTTTAAAATATACTTATAAATTAAAGAACGTGGATTTTGTGTTTGCGCAAGTTTGGAAAACGAGCCAAATGTTGTTCAATTTCATGTTGCGACAGCCTAATGTCGGTAGCATAACGAAACACAACCGTAAGTTTCAAATCGACCAAATTGGGCAAAATGGCGGACAAAAGTCGAGTGCATAGATCACCACTGAACCGGTGATCACTGTGATAGACAACAAGTTTAGTGGACACGACAGTGGATAGGGAAGTGAGTGGCACTGAATGTTGATTCAATTAGAGGAAATCGCCTTTGACCTTCAGTTGAAGTTCAGCCAAGTTGGTCAGCTTGCCCAGATTATGAATCACAGTTGGCATCAAATGCAGTGAATTAATGAACTTTAAAAAATATTTTGGTTAATAAAAAACATAAGATGCCTCAAACAATATACCATTGAGCCAGCTTCAAAGCTAAAGAATTTCTAAGGTGCGTGTTCGTGAGAAATTGCACAACTTGAGCAAACTTTAATTCACTTGAACAATCAGTGCAAATTAACTGTAAATGTGTGAGATTGGCCAACCAGAGCGGATTGAGGTTGTGCCATTGAAGAATCTGGTCACAAACAAATTGTGTATATTGATTAAACTTGACGCGAACACAACTTGAACCGAGATGCGAAATTAGCTGATAATGATCGTAGTCTTTTAAAGTTGATTCAAAGTACTCGTAGATAAAGTTGTAGGGCAAACCGAATGAAATGTATTCCAATTTGGACAGAGCTCCAGACAGAGAGGATAAAGCTGCAAAAAATTGCCCATCGAGATCGAGTTGCTTCAGAGAGTCCAAAGAATTGATGTACACAACAAAATCAGAGACTCGAGGACGTTCTGTAAGAATAATCGAATTTGTTAGTTTGTTGTAAAATGTTTAAAAAGTTGACAATATTTACCGAACCAAATATACAGGTCTACGATGTTGGGAAATATATTCAACAGTGAGTTCAGACATTCGGAGGGCAATTTAGGATCCAACAACAAACATGCATAATCTTTCGTGTATTCAAATCCAAATATTTTCCTTATAAGTGCATCAGTATGAACAGATTCATCAAGCAGTTTATTCTTTTGAACCACAACCAACGATTTCTTCATTTGACAGTAGTCCTCAACCATTGCCCTCCACTTTGTGGACACCAATCTCAGTCGAATCAACTTCTTCACATTAGTGTCCAGTCTCAATTTGGACAGAATCAATTGCATCATTTCGCTGGGTAGAAGGTTGATCGGTCCACCAGTGCAGTGGGGATTGATTTCGAGTTGAACCAAAGATGAGGTGAGTGAGCTGACTGACTGCTCATCGATAGCAGGCTTGAGGTTGGGATCCATTTGGTTGGAGAATCGAGGGTTGCGAGAAGTTTGAAACGAAATTTTACGAATCGTTACAAAAGGAAAAGGCAAACACAAAAACAAACACAAACTCAAAGTACAAGTCGAACACAAAACTCACTCAATGGTTCAATTTTGAGTTGACCAAAAGTGGATGCAAGTGAACTGATTGACGAACCGATGATGGCATTAGTAGCAGGTTTTGGAATAGCCGGGAGAATGGCACCTGAGGGTCCACCTCACAATTCAGTTACGTAGGCTTGGGGTAGCAGCGACAACTGCATATATGAGGTGGACCCTCAGGTGCCGTTCTCCCGCCTATTTTGGAATGCATTTTGAATCAAGATTTGAGTAGAGAATCGAGATAAAAAGGCAAACTCAAACCGAACACAAACAAACAGCAGTGTGGCATAAAATTGAATTCACATACAACGTGTCACGCTTAGAGTAGTGAAATCACAATTTTAAATGCGAATCTGAATTGAAACTCAATTTATTATCGTTAATCACACACATTATTAACGAATAAATCTAATCTAATTTGAATCAACACCAAATGGATTGCATTTTAATGAAATTTGCCAACAAACAAACAAAAATACAGTCCGGTCAGTGGGAACTAAACGTTTTCCACAAATCAAATCAAAAAGCCAAAACAAATTACAACAATTAGAAATACACGAATTATTTATTATTATATTATTACATTATTATTATTATTATTATAAAGACATAAAGATTATGCACCGAATCGTGATCATTCTTGAGTCAATTCAAGTCAATTTCGGTAAAGTGTTTCAGTTTGGAGAGATGACCAATCAGTTGAGGTGTCATTCGAGTGCTGGAAAACTGAAAATATGAAAACATTAATATCAAAATCATAAAAATCATAAAACTTACTTCAAATCGTAAAACTTGCAGCGAGACTGCATGTTGGCTTAGATACTCAATGACACGATCGAGATCATCAACATGAATCAATTGAAGATGTGTCAGATTGTTTAGCCATTGAAGGTTGATGGCGTGCCATTCAAAACAGTTGATTGTTTCACCAAATTTTCCTAGAGAAACTCGTGAGCAATTCGGACCGAAGAGTCGAGCAAGTGAAGACTCATAACCCGAATACGCAAATTGCTCTAATCGAGTCAAAGTTGGTGTAAGAATTGATATTTGAGAATAAACTCGAATTTGTAAATCGAGTTGTTTAAGTGAGATTCCACCTCATCAAGGAATGTCCAAGATGGGCACTACTGAGGAACGATCTTGACAGCCACATCTGCAGGATCACTAATTCAGACCAATTAATATTGCCAAGCGTCTACTGCACCGACAGGTTCTATAGACATTTTCGTAACTTTGTATATAAAATATATAATGATTTGTAAATATCTACTTTAAGTTTTCATACCCTCTGTTTAATTTCCTTATTTTGCATAATTAATTCATTTTGTATTATATTACTTGTAAACAATTGTAATGTATCGAACTATACCTCAGTGTGTATGTATGTGCATTTTCTAGCTCACATTTAGCATTAATTTGCTTAAGAGGTCAATAAAATACTATTTCCAAAAAAAAAAGTGAGATGCACGAATTGATGAAGGCGAGTAGCTTTTTGATTTCAAAATTGCTAGTAAAAAAATTCTGGTTATTTGAGATCGATAAAGTGGTCAGTTGGTTTAGAGGTAACCAACGCATAACAGCGAGAATGTAACCAAATGGTAGATCCATAACGATGGATTCAATGTTTGGAAACAGTTTGTCAATATGAAATGACAAGTTGTTCTTTAATTTGATATTTGTAAATTTGGCCAAATTGATCAGTCCGAACGATCGTTTCTTAATTTGAAAATCTTTTGTAATACACTGAAAGCACTCTCACTGGCACATTTACTTTGAGCTATACTGCTCAACACATTCACAAACGACGTTTTTTGTAATATAAGTGGTACATGATTTTTTTGCTAGTAGAATCTTCAAACATGTCGACCGATGGATTGGTTTCAATTGGCATAGTGTGTCTTTTATATGCGTTAGCGTCAAATTGTCAAACACGTCATTTTATGAATTGTGAGCACCGGCAAATTGTAGAATTTCTTATTTTTCTAAAGTTTGACAATTTTCCTAGGCACTCTATGGAATGACTAGTCATTTTATAAATCCACGAATCGGTGTTCGGGAAATTGTAAAATCAAAAATTACAAATGTTAAAACTTTATTACTATCTAAATGTTTATTCTTACGAATTCACGAATGCTTAATAAATGGCATATGACTCATACAAATGGTATATCATATATTTAAGATTATCCATTTGAGAATATTTCATGCCTACAGACTTTGGGACAACAGTTTTAGTTTTCATTAATTAATTTACATTTTGCAATTTGCCGAACATACTTTAGTTAATTTATAAAATGACTAGTCAGTTTATAGAAAATTTTGACTTTTTTAAATAAATTAAAACGATTTTACAATAAGCCGATGGGTGATTCGGGAATTTATAAAATGACTATTCCATAATGTACCTAGGCAAATTGTCAAATTATTCAAAATTATGAAATTCTACAATTTGCCGGTGCTCAGATCCGTCAATTTGTGAAATGACGGTTTTGACAATTTGACGCTAACATATGCAACCCGGACTACCGTCCCCGTATTGTTGCGTTACAGGTGTGACCCTTAAAAGCAGGTTTCAAATGTTAATAGTAAATTGAATGAAAGTTTATAGTGTGTCAACAAGTTATTAATTAGCATAAAAGGATTAATTAAATTAAAAAGAAGAATATAAATTCTTTGAAAGTAGTTTCAGAGAAAAAGATATCAGTTAGGCAATTGGTCGATTGATTGTGGACCAGTAACAAAAATCCAGTCAAAGTTGTCCAAAGCAGGAGGTTGTAAATTTTACAATGTAAAATCAATTTAAAATTCAAATGATATATTGTGGTGAGAACATGCTATCGGTATGTCGCCACGTATCATCACAGCCATTTCCATTCCAGATCGACTTGTCATCATCTCATAACTCTCCGCACGAGAGTACAACTATCGATCAACTACTGATCGAGTGTTATATGTAATATGTAAGTAATCAAATCTGTCACATTGATGGTATATTGTAATTATCCTTTATTAATTAAAAGATTAAATGTTACAATTAGAATTAAAAGTCTCTGAAATTCAGTTGAAACACCTTAAAAGAATGTGTTTGCAATTCGGTGAAATAATATTCCAAATACGACTCGACACCTTGCAAAATACCAAAGGAAAGATCATTGATTGCAATGTTCAAGTGTTGGACATTGGGCAAAATGGTCGAGAGTACAGATACCAATTGAGCACTGTTTGTGCTCTGAGTAGTCATACTAATAATAGTGAGTGTACAGGTTTGCAGTGAGACAAGTTGAGCCAAATGAAAATCACGACGAAACATGTCCAGCAGAGTCCACTCAACGAAAACTCGGTTCAGATCAAGTTCGGTTAAATGTTTCAGTTTGGCGAGATGACCAATCATTTGATGGGTCAATCGAGGGCTGGTCGGCTGAGTGAAAAAATGTTAATGTTATAAACAAATCTATTAATAAAATTCAACTTACTTGTGAAGAACCTACTTCAACATGCAAAACTTGCAATCCGACAGCATGTTTACTGAAATATTCAATTACATGATCGAGCTTCAGAACATTCTTAAGGTAGAGGTGCGTCACATTTTCCAGCCATTGACCGTTGATGGTGTGATCAAAATTAAAATCTTCTCCAAATCTTCCAAGAGAAACTCGTGAGCAATTCGGACCAAAATAACCAAAAAGTGAAGACTCATAACTCAAATAAGAAAATTGCTCCAAACGAGCCAATGTTTGGGCAAGAAGTGACATTGAACAATTCATTAAAACTTGAATGTCGAGTCGTTTGAGTGAAACGGCCAAATTGATGAGTGTCTGTAGTTTTTGGTAATCATCAGCGCTTGCAGAGAATCCGTAATCACGAGAGAAATATTTGAGAATTGCCAATATCGTCAGTCGGTTCAAAGGAAATTGTGGCAGAATTGTGAGAATATTTCTCAAAGGCAGATAGCGATAGATTCAATGTTGGGAAAGAGTTGGCCAAGTTGGGATTTTAAACTCGAAAAGGACTTTAGTTTGTAGTTGTAAAAGTGTTCAAATCGATTTGTCCGAACGACCGTTTCTTGAGATAGTTGACATCATCATCATGTTCATATTCAGATTCGGTTAACCACAAGGATTTCTTGGTGTGTACGATCGAGAGGATCACCGCCTGCCACTTTTTGCACATCACTCGCAGATGAATCAATTCCTGCATGTCAACTCGTGTCAATATAGATTGCACCAATTCGTTGGGTAATCGTGAGATTGGTCCATCGTACGATAAATCTAGTTGAGCAAGCGATTCATGAATCGCGAAATCGAGAGGATTTGGTAGTGACGAATCAGGAACCAAATTACGATCGAGATGAAGAGACATATTCGAGGATTGATTCCTCTTCTTCTTACGAGAACGAGCTTTCTGAGATTTACTAGTCATTTTACAGTTTAAAATTGCTTTTGAGTTAGACTTGTAAAGAGACCACGAGCTACTAGTAAAAGTCTGCTACTGAAAATCAAACTTCGGTGTTTAGTTTGAGTAAATAACAACAAATGTATTGTACGACATGTCCACAGAGGACGTTACTTTGAATGATTTATTAGTAATAGTTATTTTTTAGTTATAAATTTAAAAGTACAAACAAAGTGTGTTGTGAATGTGAATTGTACGTGAGAAAGAAATAGAGATACAACAAAAATTATATCAAGATTCATACATTACTGTGTTTAATATTTTCCTTCTTTAAACGAATGCTTTTGCAGCTTTGTGAATTTACCCAAATAGTACAAGATCCCTTGTAGATCTTGAAAATAATAAGATGAGATATCAATGTTCAAGTGCTCAACATTGGGGAAAATAGCCGAGAGTACAGTAGCGAATAAAAACGTGCCCTCATCCCGACTCATACGAGGAAAACGAACCAATTTTTGGATCGACAAAGTACAGATTCGCAATGAGACAAGTGGAGCCAATTGTAAATTTTCACGAGCCTGGTACAGTTGAGGCAACTCAAAGATGATTCGGTTCATCTCAATTTCGGTCAAGTGCTTCAGTTTGGAAAGACGGCCAATCATTTGTGGAGTCATTCGAATTGGAGAACCCTGTGAGGGAATAGGAAAAATATTAATCTAAAATGTTAAACAAAGAAATCAAAATTCAACGTACCCGATCATGTTGATTTGCTTCAAAACGCAACACATGCAACGAGACAGCATGCACGATAAGACTGTCAATATGTTGACTTTCCATGTGAACATCCCTTAGTTCGAGATGAGTCACAGTGGCCAGCCATTGAGCGTAGTTGGAGTGCCATTGAGAAAAGTTGATATTTTCAAAGAAACCACTCAGCGAAACACGCGAGCAATTTGGGCCAAAGAGACCAACAAGTGAAGGCTCATAACTGTAATATGAAAATTGCTCCAAACGAGCCAATGTTGGGCCAAGAAGCGAAATTTGATCATTCAAGGAAGATCCAATGTCAAGTCGTTTAAGTGAGACGAATGAATTGATCAGTGTCAGCAGTTTGACTATAGTTTCACTTGAAGAATCGTAGTTGAAAGTAATTGACAAAGTGGTGAGTTTGTTCAGATGCAATTGAGATAGAACAGGAAAAAAATCCCTCAGAGAAAATCCAATCCACAGCGAACACATATCCAAAACGAAAGATTCAATGTCGGGAAAAAGTTTGTTCAATTGCGTTGGCAGATCCGAATTTACCAACTTTAATTCGATTTTCGTAAAAGTTTTCAAATCGATAAGTCCGAATGATCGTTTCTTATAAAACTTAATATAATCGCCTTGTTGACACTTAAATTTTAAGCTAAAATAAAAAGTCAAATGCAAAGACTTCTTCTTTTGGCTAATCAAAAAGATCACCGCGTGCCACTGCTTGCACACCACCTGTAGTTTAATCAATTTCTGCATGTCCAAACGCGCCAGAATAGCTTCCAACAGTTCGTTGGGCAGTCGGGTAAAAGGTCCACCAGATGATGATAGATCGAGTTGAGCAAACCGTTCGGCAATCGCGACATCGAGAGCGACATTCGGTGGTGACGAAGCCGTGGCCACATCATGGTTGGCATGAGAAGGCATATTCTTGGATCGATTCTTCTTACGGGCACGAGCTTTCTGAGATTTAGGTGCCATTTCACAGTCAAATTGGCCTGAGAGTTGTGGTTTGCAAAAAAGGCAAAATGAGAGATACACAAAAAGGCTGCTGCTGACTGAAATCACTCTCTGGCGTGTTTACAAAAAAGCAGTTTGCTTTTGTACACACAAACACTCAACTTGAATGACTCACAGCTGAAATACGTTCATAATGGACGTTACTTTTACAACACAAATAGTTATCTGGACTCAGTATATAACCAAAAACAATTGCCTGAACTATCTCCCAACAAATTGTCCGGATCAAAATATCCTTTCAAATATACTGATTAACAACCCAAACAATTGTACGGATTAACTAACTGAACAAGTATTATCTGAACTAACTCACCAATTGCCTGAACAAGCTAATATCATATGATTGGGACTCGACTCACTAAATTCCCAAACTAACACAAACACAAACAGGTAAATGTCCAACGTAACTAACAACTGAATAAACATCTGGAATAACTACCCAAAAACTAAAAACTAAAACCAAAACCTAAAAGAAAAAATACTAAACCTGAATCCAAGTCATCCTCCAGTGGGGAACATCAGGCACGAGTTGTTTCATCATCATTTTTGTCCTTTTCTGGTCCGGCAAATAATCCACGCACCCGGGACCTGGCCCCGATTTTCTAAACCGTGATTATTAGTATCGACCACCTGAGTTATTTGGAATTATCAGTTACAATCTTGAGTCCGTTGAGATCGTCCGCGGCCGTGGTCATCTTTTCCAGGTAATGTTCATTCAAAACAACATAGTAGGGAATCTACATGAGGAGGAGGAATTGCCACCCGCCGTTCGATTTTTTTCTGGTTTTGGCGGTGGAGTGAGCTAAGTGTGGGGTCAGAAGAAAAATTTTGGCAATTCGTTTGAAGGAACGACGCCGCGACTGTCCTGGATTTCTGCAGTTAGCTAAGGCTTCTGAAAAACTGTTTGACTTTATACATGTTAAAAAGCACCGCCGTACGAAAATTGGTCAAAAACTACATACACAAATGTATTTGTTTTTCTGTCATATTATATCTTGCTGGTAGCGTTCGGAGGTGAACTCAAAAAGGTCAAATTAAAAGCGAGTTCTGGCCAAGAAGAGCAAACAAATAAAGTACCACTCAAAGCACAACCAAAACACGAGTGCGTGCGAAGTACACCAGACACCTGCACATTTCACAACACAGAACAGTTCTGGGGCCGTTCACATAGGACGATTCGTCTAAAAGAAATGAAAATAAATATTTTGCAAAAATAATAAATGGTCAGAGAAAGGAATCCTAAATGTATCAAACTCGTCAATCACCACAAATTTCACACCTCGCTCCGTGAAACAGACTTATGGATAAGTTATCGAATGGGAATACTTTAAAGAAACAAACCAGAAAACAACCTGGTAACAGACTTAGAACCAAAACAAGAAGATCTGAACTAATATAGGTAGAAAACAGATCTGAATGATGAAGAGAATATTTTCGAGTGATAGTAGAGTTTGGGGTGTATTGACAGTGGCGCGAGTGTGATGTAAACAATGGACTGTTTGAGTATGCCAAACAGATCCAAACATTGCCATTGGAGGATTAGTCGAACTCCTGTTGGGGTACACACATTGCACATTAGACCAAAAGCTACATTTGTACTCATTCATACAAAATATCCAAAAATAAAAATATATAACAAAATGTTTTTGAATCTTAATCTAATGTAACCTTTTTTTATTGTCAGTCATTTTAACCTGAAAAGGTAATCATGAAAAGTTGCGCACACAAACCGTGACAGAAGTCAATCTCCCAAAAAAGGTAAAGTCGTGTTCAAAACAGAAAAAGATTTAAGTTATTGGCATCAATATGCAAAGATCAGTAATGAAGGTAATTTGATTTTGTGTTCTCACTCAATTCTAACATTTAAATCCTGAAGAAGGTACTTTCTTGATTTGTTCGTCTTGTTATTCCATCAAACGCACAATCGAATTGTCCAGTTCCACATTGAACGAAACGTAAATGGACAAAAGGATTCAAACGGGCCCTGGAAATCTGAGATTTCCAATCTCTGGGTATGTTTCACTTTTGACAGTCAATTTGACGACATTGGGAAGAATGGTCGAAAGAATTCGGCTAAACTGATGAAAATCGTAATTACGTGACACGCGTCCACCATTCACAAAAGTAAAATCCACCAACGAAAAAGGTTCGAATGCTGAGGAGTGGTTTGAAGGCGAACATCGCGAGTGGTCAGCTGTAATTTGGTGCGATCAATTAGCAACCCACCAAATGAGTCCCTGAGCCAAATTTGCAATCATTTCGGTGGTGAACTAAAATAAAAAATAAATTAAATCACTAATAGAAACACGCTAACAATCTTACCCGACAACCATCTACATTAATTCGCAACATTTGCAATGAAGAAAAATGTTCTAATAAATGAACTGGCAATACTTGAGGATCAAATGTAGATAAACCCAATCGTACGAGACTGCGAACAATCGAGAATTCCAGTTAGAGATCATTTGAATGTTAACATAACCGAAAATGAATCCTAAACTGCAAATCCTTCCCAAAGAATGGCACAATCTCGTTAACAGTATTAGTACTCCAGAAGCGCGAATGTAGAGGAAATGTTCAGGCCGGCAAAAATGTTGGTGACAATTCTTTATGGATGGAATAAAATCAAAATTAAGTCGCTTTAGATTGGTCATTAAGGAGCTCGATCTATAAAGTTCGTTGAAATTCAGATTTTGATTTGATAATCCTTCGAACAGCGAAAGAGTGGATAAAGTTGACGACCACTGACTGGAGCATTGAGGTGAATTCGGGGAAGGAATACTTGACCTTCCCACTCATATAGAATTGTTCTATATTGCAAAATAGTTTCACAAAAGAGTGCAAAGATGCGCCAGACAAGAGAATATCACAAACGGATTCCATTGGATTTGGAGTTTGGGACAAAGACAAAATCGGGAAGTTAACTTGAGGTGACCATTCATATGTGCAGACAATCTCGATAGATAACACCTTGTCCCATCGTCGTCCAATCATCAAACATTTTTACCCTTCCAAATGTCCTCGATCTGTGCCTTCCAATCTGTTGTCCACCAGTCTGAGTCGAATCAGGTGGTGTGCCTGGGCAGACTGGCAGAATTGCTCGTAACAATTCGTTTGGTAATTTGTTGAAGGAACGACGTCCTGCGACGTCCACCAATTTCGAGTTGTGCCAAGGCATCCACGAGATTCGGCTTGACATTATGCGAATCTACGTTATTGTGTGCTGCCGTAATCAAAATGGTCAAATACATACACAAATACATTTGCTTGTCATATTATGAACTCACCAAGTAGCTGAAGGAGGTGAACTCAAAAAAAAAGGCAAACAAACGGTAGTTTGGTCAAGAAGAGCAATTAAATAAAGCACGACACAAAAGCACAACCAAAACACGAGTAAGAGGCGTGACACTCACAGACAATATGCATGATGCCACAAATAAGCAACACAACCGACTGTGACCGTTCACATAGGACGAACCGCCTAAAGAAGTCAAAATAATTAATTGGGAAAAAAATATTATTTGGTTTGAGAATCTAATTAATTAAAACTTGTCAATCATCAAAAATCTTACATTTTTATTTTGAAAACTTCAAAAAAACCATTCTCGAGGGGTTAAGTGCAGTTTTGTCAAATTCCATTCAACAAACAGAATTCGAGGATTCCTGAGAACCGATTGTGATCTCAGAAAATCACGACGATCAGTACCGGACCAGCCAGTAGGCGAAGGAGGCAAGAATGACCTCTGTT
>JAKIJQ010000639.1:0-17831 GCA_023373905.1 Rhizoglyphus robini | reverse complement strand
CAATCACACAACTACAATAATACTAATTGATGATGATGATGATCACTGTCCGTATCTCACCATTGCCAACAAACCAAATTCTGGTTCCACTCATCTAGTTTCGATCACTACAATTACCCCATTGTCGATCACGAAACTCAATTGAGATAGATGCAATGAGGTAATCAGACAGTACCAGTTGTTAATCACTTGACCACTATGTCCATTAGTACAATTTTTGGAAAATGGAAATGTCTCAGTGATAACTCACTTTCGCTAACGAGATCCTATTGGTCAAATGAGGACTAAATTTCTTGATTTTCAAGACATTCACGACTCTGATTCATTGACATTATTTTTGTGAAAGTAAGTGAACGTTCCACAAGTGTAATTCCACTTGGAACAAATGATTCATTGAATCTTTTCACTATCACAAAATCGTCAATTAGTGGATTACTGCGCATTTAACAAAACAATGACATTCTTGACTACCCCCAGTCAAGATGCACAATTTGGACTTGTCCACTCATTGCAGATGTCCTCTTTTGCTCGTGTATTTCACCCTACACTAAACGCGCACAGTGTCACTGTATTGCCCTTATGGTGCTACAGAGTTGTCACAATTGTGCCTTTAGGCTATTCACACTGACCTCTCTCACTGACTCCACTGACCCTCGCTCACTCAGTCCAATCGTTCGTCCGGTCGTCGTTCGTAAGAGACACTACGTTTCTCTTCTTCCTTGCGTACCAGGGTCACGGCAGCAGCAACAACAACAGCAATGCAAGTTGCCTATCAACAACTCAAACCACCAACACAGCAATTTCAATCACAAATCACCACTTTCTTGACATTCTCGTGCTTTGCATATGCAAGTTTTAGCTCTCTCGCGCAGCAGAATCACTTCTCTATCCGATGTCGATACAATTCTCTGTGCACTGCACACCAGTTGCACATATATCAATGAGGACTCCTCACTGCACTCTGCCCTTTGCGCTTTATGACCAGCAGTGGCCAATGCGGCACTACCACGCCTGTAGTCTTGCCGCCTGTCCATTCCTTTTCAATCAAATGCCGGCAGATGCGATTCTGGGTCTGTTTCAAAGTCATTTCGATGAGCTGCTCAATTGACACTATTCTTGAAACATAAAGCAAAAATCGGTACATCGATTTCGCGCTTGCATCTCCAGTTCACCTGAACTGACGGATCTCAGCCATTCAGTTGTTACTATTCGCTAATGAGCAACACCATTGACGCAAGTGACACAAACTATCCTATTTCAATGAGTTATTTTCCGATGATTGCTTTCTGTCCCATCGTCATCACCATTGACCATTCAGTCTTTCCTCTTGCATTCCAAGATACTGACTAGGCAATCAGTTCACTCCAGTTATTATGCTTGCTAGCCTACCAGCTAGTGAACTTTTCTCTTTGACTTATATCAAATGATACGATGACTAAGTGTCCGCAACCACTTTTTTCTTTATCTCGATCACACGACCGGCCTGGACCCAACCACCTGTTGAAATATATCCCGAGTATGATTGTCATCAAGTCAAAGATTAGGGACATGTGCACTTTCAGTCAATCGGGCAATCATTCTCTCGAAGTTCGTCTCTTGTCACGCAAAATGCTGTAAGATCTGTTTCAGATCAATCTCACAAACATTGTGAGTGGGCCCAAGGAGATACACACATCTGTGGTTGTTCTAAATAAATCTCCACTTCAACCTCTCCTTAACACCATTTTGCACTTGCATGGTTGCATCCTGCTCAGCACATCACCGTCCAGACATTGAAGCAGTAGAGTACTTGCAGTTTCAATTCACTTCTCGCGACGGAGAAATCATTGCTCTCTAGACTCATTCAGCCCAATTATTCGTCTATCATCGCAGTCCACGCTTGTCACCCATTTTTCCCAAACTGACTTCTGATTTTGACTTATTTGCGAATATCGCATTCACTGATAAACATTCATCATTTAGTCTCAATCATCCATAAGTCAGTGCTCAACCCACATGCATTTCTGCATGGTTTCATCCTAATCAATCAACTCTTTTGAGCAAACCAATTTACCTTAGTTCCTCAGAGTTAATCGATTGACGATTTCAGTCACTGTTGAATTTTATGCAAATCAAACGTGTCTTTACTGACAATTTTTGCATAACGACACATGATCCACATTTCCGAACATATTTGTCATTCAACGATTTTTGATCGTATTGTCTTACTATCGACTATTCTCGATAATGCAAATTGCACTCTAGACAAAAGCAAATTGAGTAAATTCTCATAATTTCTCAATGAAGTTATTCTCGATGACATTAGTCTCGTTAACTGAACGATCAACTGACTGAACTTACTTTCAACTTTACCCTCTCCACTTCAATTCGGGTAATCAATTGGCTCCTCTCTACAGGACATTATAGCCAATGACATTTCAGTGGACCGAGTCTATTTATCAAAACCATGTTTTGACTTACTAGAGTACATTCCGTCTAATCTACGATGCACTTTCATTCACTTTCACTTACTGTCGATTCAGCCAGTCAACCTCAATCAATCAATTGATTGAAAGGCAAACGATCCGGTTATGTGAAAAGCTACTTTTCAGTACTTCTGGCATTCTTTTCAATTTCAATTTGAAATTCACATGCCATCACAAACCGCATCTGAGTTCGCAACATACGACCACTCACATTTGCCATCATTGACTACTTGACTTATCACCCAGTCAATAACTACAATCGACACGTGAAATTATCTGTCGCAGACGCTATCTCTCAATCAAAGAGATAATCGCTACTAGCATCCGAATTTCGGCTACAATACAAAATGATCATCGTTTGAATGCAGGTTTTGACCAAATTGTCAAAGTTGTAACATTCAACTTTTGTACCATTTGCAATCAATCATAGAAATTTGCTTTGATTACAAACCTTTCCAACACTTCAACACTGATCACATTTGTCCTAGCCTTAAATTGCGTTCATTTAATGAACACAACTTCCGGAATGTTAACGCTCACGTCTTTTTGTTCGACATGAAATGCTGGCTTCATTCATTCATTCTCCCTCGGAATTTGGTTTCATCATCATTGATGATTCATCAACCAAAACTTTCCGATTCATGGCTCCTACCTCAGCCATCGTTCTACCGTAATTCTGGTTCCATTGACAAACCGTTTTATGCATGCATTAAGTAACAACGGTTACCATTCTGGTCTTCAACGAATTTCCGAATTCATAATTGCACAATTCATAACTTTAAATTCCTGATTCAAGTATCCTGTGCTAGTCACTATGACTCTCAGAATCCTGGTTTATCATGCAATTATTTTCAATTCATTCATCTTCGCTAAGGATGTTGAGCAATCTCGCTCACTGAGCTTTCGCATGCCCTCGATGCTTCTCAGTATCACCTCACTTCTTCCTTTCTAGTCATTTTTATCTTTATCAGATAAAATCCTGAAACCTCAAGAAAGAATTTGGCGCTGCTCTCGCTCACTCTCGCATCTCGTGACTCAAACAACTCTCATCCATCATCAACCCAGAATCAACGCAATGGGGTTTCCACTCGAGTTTCTCACAACACTGGTGCTTTCATTCACATTGGTTATTTCAGCCAATGCTCATTTGACACAAGTCGCTGATCACTCTCGATTCATTTGCTCATTCTGTGTTATTCTTGGATTATCCATCACTGGACAAACCAGTCGAATTGCTCGACAACGGACCTACACAGCAAGTACTAATCCTTTTTACAGATCGTGCTTCGCTGAGCTGTGTTCTACAACACTGGTCCTACCATTGCAGAGTTCTGTCACGAATGTTTCCATCCCACTGGCTATCAAGTGGATCAAGACCAATTCAACGGTATCGGAGAACCCATCATCCAAGCCTGCCGCATCAACTCGCTGATCTCGATTTTCTCGAAATCTAACCACTTACCTATCGTTAGTCACTAGTTGATAGTAACTAACTGGTGGGGGATCGATGTAGAGGTCTAGGTTTATCCCTAGATGTCACTCTAGATTGTTACGCAAGTTCTTCATGTCTTACTTTGTAACTAACATACAGACACCTCTACTCACCCTTGTAACATAAACCTTCTCTAACCACTGACTGACTCCACACGTCTTGCACTCACTTGCTGTAGCAGCTGGACTTTCACTCAACTCCCTACTTATTCTGTATCGTTGTTCGCAATCGTGATCATTCTGTATCTGTTGTTTGCTAGGCAAAAGCCTTACAGCATCAAGATCCTTATTTATGATAATAAACGGTTCTCCACGCTGCCTACCTTGATTATCTACAACCTCACAATTTGGATGATCAAGAGAATGAGATCTAAAGGGAGACGAGGGAGACAAAGTGAGGGTCACTGGACAGTTGTTTGGTTAAGGCTGAGTTCAGGTGAAAGTGAGCAGATCACAGACAGACAAGATTCCCCTGAAGCATACTCTCTAACTTCACCCACTCCTTCACCCCTCATCTAAATTTTCTTTATACTTTTGAGACATCAAAAAGCAAGACATATGAAATGAAATTAAACTGGTCCAGACAGAAATTATCGCAAAAATGGAATACTCAATTGGAAGCCAAGAGTAGATGGACCTCCTCAACCTCTGTACACAAGACTGGTTGACCTTTGAGCCTGAGAGGTGGTGAACATGAGCACAGCATCCACTCTCTCGCGTGGCAGAGAAGGGCTTTGCCGAGAAAAATTGAGAAACTTGTTGGCAGGAGACAAATATAAAGTTCTTACAAATAGGTTTGAGATAATTTGGAGGATAATCGATGAGAAATTTGTTTTAGGTTTTCACTATTCTGCTTATAAAAAGGTTGCCTTCATTATATCCAACACTTTCGAATGTTTCTATATCCCAAATCATATTTAAAGCTCATCACTAGCCAACTTCGCCTCCACCCAACACGTACCCCGTCGTGTCCCTCCACGAAGCTTTGGGAACCTCATCATCGCCACACTGCGATGGATCATTCCATTCCCGCCTGTGTACCCTCCAACCCCCACGATCATTTGATCCTCCGTTCGGTTGCATTTGAATCGTTTTGCTATCCAATGGCGATGAAGAAATTCAAATGATAATTTTTACGAATACGATTTAATGACAGAGACTTTGGTAAATGAAGGGAAACAAACAGGATGCAATTTCATAAGTTTGCCTGTAAAAATGGAATTCTTGAATATCTTTGTATGTTTGGTGTTTCTATTTGTGAGAAATTATTTTAAAATTTTCTTTTCCCGCGTACTTTTTTGCCGATTTAAAGGTCAAAACAAATGAATTTTTTTCAAAATGTTCCCTTTATTCCTAATTTAATCCAAGTTCAATCTTAGATATTTTTTATAAATGTTCCTATATAAGTTGTGTTTAATGTTGAACGATGAAATGTATTGCAAATTCATTTGCAGACTGCAGACGAAGAATCGAGCTCGATTGGGGTTCAACATTCGCACCAGGACGGCGTATGCTCACTTAATCCCGATCTCAATCTGTGCGGGTTTGAAGTTTGTCGCTTTATTATGCACAACAAGAAGCAATGTTGGCACCACAACCCAAAACCACTGATCGAAGTGATAAGATCGAACTTGTTCATTGTTCTAATCACAAAATGAAACCTAATTGAATCAGCTTAAACCAGAATATATCCAAAACAACAAACCGGCGCGGTTGAAGTGTGTGGTTACCATTTAAGTGAGCAATCGATTCGCTTTGTTACACACACACACACTACCTCAGAACGCGATAATTTGAGGTTTGGAGATGAGTGCAACAGTACGAAAAATAAGTAAGAATTTCAACGATTTGTGTTGAGTATTTTGTGTGAATTACACAAGTGTTATATAACGAAAACCTAATCAACATTTGTTTCTTTGCTTATGTAGTTTGCATTTTGATGTTCAAGTATTGAATCAAGCCTGGCGGTGGTTGTGCTAATTAAGGAGCACAGTCTTCTTTGCGGTCCCTTCTTCCTGCAACCTCATCCCCTCCCGGTCATCCCCGCACCGTCTCTCGTCCCCTGCCAGGTCACTCATCTCATCTCCCTATCCATCTTGAAGTGCACAGAAGGAGGTCTACAGCAGTTGTCTATCTCTGTGCAATTCTCATCATCATCGTCTAATGTCGTTATTTCTTGATTGTGAAATTTGTGCTTAAGCAATAACTATTCAAATGGTCAATATTCTCTTTAGTTTATTTTATTTAAAATAATTCAACAACAACATCAACACTGTTCTCTTGTCGCTTCTTTTAGTATTTTTTTATAATTTAAATTTTGCCATATATGAATTTTTATTGAATACTTTTTAAATAGTTTTTCAAATGTTTCAAAATGAACTAATGGTTTTTTTTTATTACAAAATACAAGAATTGTTGTCAAAATTGATCTTTCTTGTCCATTTGTGTTTTTATTTTTTGTGTAGTATTCCCCAATTCTATTCTTGTCCACTGATCTGATTAGTTTGAAAAATACGAACGTTCGATAGAAAAACAACGACTAATTAGTGATGGATTATGAAGATTATAAATTTTTGGGATACTGCAGTCTATATTTGTGATTAATAGACAATTTATTTATTTTTATTATTATTCATATAAAAAACTAAATTTAATATTTTTTCTGGTCATTAGTGTAGGATTCCCACTAAACCTCAAATGAATTACTCGTACAGTCGTCATGGCAACTTGCAAACCAACTTGTCCATTTCAAATGCAAACAAACCGATTTGAAGTGAATTAAAACTATTGCACTTCCATAACGATCGAATGTTCTATGTAAGCTTCAATTAAACAATGAACTGAATATATATTCATTGGAGGTGTATGCAAACTCGGAGTTGAGGGTAGGTTGGGATGGACATAAATAACATGATTGGCAATTGCGGTTTAAAGTACTTTTTCAAAGATATTTATGAATGAACATTAAACCGAACAATGCATTCCCATTGATCGTGATATATCATTTCCATCTCATGATCTTTACTGTATTTATGAATGATTTAGTACTTTAAGCATTAAGTCTGACAGTCTGAGCGCCTTATTTGTAAAACACAACTTTTTGAGAGATCAGTTTTTATTGTCAATAACAATTTTTTAAAATTCAAGAACCTCAACATTTAACAACATTTTAACTTTTTATCACCAAATATATTATATGAAGAAGATTATTTCCCTTTTGGTACGACGCTTTGATTTTCTTAAAAGGTTATTTAAATTATTATTTTATATTTTAAAATCAAACCTATCCTCAAAGCTTTATTAAAATGTAATAAACAATATTTCTTTTTCAACCATTCTTCCCGGATTTCTCCTATGGGACAGTCACCACAATTAAGGGTAAACAACCTAATCTTATCTTAATCTTCTATTGATTTGTTGGTTTAGTTTTGATCAATGGAAGCAACTTTAGTGTGACATGTGCAGATGGATTAGTGATTGTAATTGAGTAATCTAACCTTACAATTTAATAAAAGGTTAATTAATTTATTAATTAATACACTTTAATAACTATTTTTTAATTTAATTTCTATTATTATTTAAATGGCCCGCAAAAATAATATCTTTCAATTTATATTCACATTCTAACCAAGAGAGAGAGCTTCTCTAGTTCTACGAATCAGTATTAATCATTTCCACTTTGATTATCCAACTAACTAACCAGCCAATGCATCATTCGTATCGCTTGTCAAATTGTGAGTGGCAAGAAGAGTGAGTTTGAGTGATTGACAGGTGCAGAGGAAGGCGAGTGCTGATCAAAGTGCAATCCACGGTTGAGCAGAGGAAAGAGAATACAATCAAAGTCAAGAG
This sequence comes from Rhizoglyphus robini, assembly GCA_023373905.1. Lineage (NCBI taxonomy): Eukaryota > Metazoa > Arthropoda > Arachnida > Sarcoptiformes > Acaridae > Rhizoglyphus > Rhizoglyphus robini. The sequence continues at coordinate 10,026 of JAKIJQ010000639.1, read as the reverse complement.
ACTTAAATTGGTTTGAGAATACTTTTTTTGAAGATCATACGAAATTATTTATTCAAAGTGATCTCATTAGTCTTGTCCATTTAAAAATGGTAAAAACCTAGATATTGTAAAATATCAATTACGCTTTCTTGATAAAATATTATTTTAATATTTTAAATAATTATCTGGGCCGTTCATTTTACAATGACAAATGTCTATTATCAATTATAAATTATATTTGGCATTTGAATATTCAAACATTTAAATATTATTATGCTAATTACAACCTTTGAGTCAATGCTCAGCTAATTTTGATAGCGACAAACAGAGAAAACCCAGCATTTACACGGTACCTGTCAATCAATCAAACAAAAGTGAGTGAGCCAATGCGCACAAAGTCAAAATGCAAATTAGTTTGTATTGTGCGCATTTCGGCCTGCATCTCTTTTTATCCAGCAATCTTCTTCTTTAATTCAATTGCGCATTCAATGGTCAATACATAGTCGAACACACCAATTAAGGTGAATTCTACCTATCTCATAGTCATATCCTGTTTGTATTATATTCATAAATGACATAATAATCTGTTTTCTGTTCACATATTAAAGTATACCTCAAATTGTCTGTTTAACCTAATACAATTCTGTTTATCTTTTCCTATCAAATCGTCATGCAGTGTTCAAGTTTATCTTGACATTTGCCAACACAGAAATACGCGAGTGTTTCGATTAATGGTTTTTTCACTTGAGTCTTGTGGCGTTCCATCGGTCCGAAACGAAGTGAAAGTTAGTTTTGTGATAGACTCCGGTTGGGGACTGACCAACGAAACAAACTTGAAATGAATGAATGGACACGAGACTGTTGGAGGAGAGGACGTGAGGGTTTGTGTTCAACTCGAAAAGATTCAGAGGAAAGTCAGTTAATTAGATAATTTTACTAGAAAGCATTGAGGAAATGGCTGGAAGCACTAGCGAGTGATATAATTTTGAAAATTGGAAGTGCCCGTTAGTGTCGTATCTCACACTGCAGAGTAGTGCCCACAACGTAAAGTCCAGTCAGTAAGATTGATTAGCCCAACCATTCTCTGGTATATCTCACACAATTCCCCTCTTCCCTTCTGGACATGACAAACCGCGCTCTATTCGTGTCGAGACTAATTACAACATTTTCAAACACAACACAACACAATCCAATTCTCAATTATATTATTTTCTCTAATTTTCTCATTTTTCTAATAAATCCAATAACTCAAAGATTTTTTTTATTTATATAAATGTTTTTAAACTAAATCCAATTTATTTTTCTAATAACATTAAACTTATTTTTCATCTGTATAAAAATGATTTTGTTTTTAAAGTATTTCTAAAAATAATTATACTAGTTCTTAGGACAAAATTATAACAGGTAAACAACTTATAACAAGACATTTCTGTCTATACTTAAATCGCGAATTATTTTTTCGTACTTAATAATCATTACGATGCAAGTGTATTTCTAAGATTTTTGGTTATTGTCTAAAAGATATTCTAAAATAACGCAATTTAGTGTAAATCAGATTCAAAAATTTAATTTTTTTAATTTCCTATATTTTTCAGTATTCTTTAACTAATTAAGCGTTCTCTCTATTGTCCAAAAATGTTTAATAGGTCAAATTAAAGAATTTTTAGAGTTGTTAAAACTTTAATTTTCTAGTGTTTAAAAGTAAATTTGATTTTATGAATAGTTCTGCAGAATGAATTGTGCCACCCACACACTAAAATTGTGATTGTAAACACAAACACTTCTCACTTCTGAACACGCACACACTCTCGCATCATGATGTGAGATCTGTTGTCTGTCTGTTCTGTTTTCTGTTCTGTTGTTCTGGCAAATGTGAAAACGAAGGAAACAATCAAATTAAGAACGAAGAAGAAACAAAGATGCTTGAACAGACGATGATGCTTTTTGGACGAGCAGTCAGTGAGTGTGAGTGTGAACACTTCTTTGGTGGTTCTGTTCTGTTCTTGGTTGTTTGTTGTATTCAGGTCTCTCATGTTGGTCTTGACAGATTGTGCATGCTTGTCTCGCTGTGTGTATCGTATAACACGATGCACTTATTTATAACCAATTGGATTGAACACAAAGCTATAGGACAATGAGATGATCGTGCACTTTAGACTTTAAAATGATTTTACCACTTAAGAATGGAGAAAAAGAAGATGAGGAGAAAATTGAAGCCAATTTTGAATAGAAACATATGCATTCTGTGCATTAGAGAATGCAATCTGTGTGTGCATGCGTGTGTTCGTGGTTGTCGAAAATGTCGAAAACATCTCACACTAAACAATATATGATGAGTTGTAGATGTGAAGTAGAAACTATGTTTAAGAATATGAAAATAGACAGACACCAGACTCCTTGTGATACTTCTCTTCATACCTTTATAAATGGTAGACTAACTTTTTCTACTAAACCCTAAAGGTTTTGTTTAATGAATTAAGACTCTATAATAACCAGAGGTCAGCTTTGACCCCCACTCTTCACTAAAACGCCTCTTTCGATTGTTTTCAAATGTTCGAACCAGGAAACGTGCTTTGCGTGTTGAGTAATGATTTTATTTGTCAGAAAGACAGACACGCACGTGTTCATAAGTGCATAACCATGCACACACACGGGTACTAAAAAGTCATTTGGAGGGTTATTCTGTTGAGAGAATGAGTGGGAAAATGAAGGACAAAGAGGGACACATGCATTTTGACATTAATTACAGAGTGGGGATTGAGATAGACTTCTAATTATCACGTAACAGCAAAAATAAGAAAACTTCACTTTGCTTTTTGATTGTCAATTCTTGAAATGATTTCAAGGTTTTTCCACACAAATTTAAATGAATATATCATTTACAAACAACAAGTATCTCTAAATTAATTTCTTTGATCACGTCTAATGAATTAAATGGTCAATAGTTTATTAATTTTTTTAACATAATTTCGTTTGAATTTATTATTTTTGTATAATGACAGTGCAAAAGACACTTTAATCCAAGTTTCAATTTAGTACATTTGTTGTTCTATTTTTGCTATGACATTTTATTGCATTGCTAGACAAGTACTTTCTTCAATACAAAATTTGTTAATTAAAGGTAGTTTCTATATCTATTTGTTTATATCTTTCAAACACATAAACGAATTTTTCAAAATTTCAATTTTACAGTGAAGAAGAAGAGTTTAAAGTGAGTTTGTGTGTTTTTTAATGTTTGAAATTGTGTTAAGGTTGAGATGATAAAGTTGATTTAGTTGAAATTCGTACAGTTTTCAAAAAAGATAAATTGGATTACTAAAAAATTTTAATTTATTTTTTATTCAAAAATTATTACATTTTCAGAGGTTTATTTTTAATTTTGAGATTTCGAAAAAAATTTCGTTTACATTACTCACAGTATTCACTTCACAAACAATTTCATATTTTAAATATATTTTGGATATAAATTCAATTTTCTTCAGTTTGGGAAACAAAATTTAAAAGTTTCACAAGTCGAATCAATGAAGAATCATTATCATAAGGAAGACTTTATGTATATTACTGAGATCAAGATGGAATGTTGAATGTAGATGCTTGGAAAAGTGCCGAAGAAGTGGTGAGTTGATGTAACTGACATGTCTTTTTAACAAACACAACTATTGGTAACACTAAACTTGAATTGATCAGTACTTAACAACTCCACAGTTCACTGAATTGTTCATTCTCAATTGGACACGTGTTGTGTCTAGCGAGTGTTGTGTCATATTCACGAGTGCACTGGCCAATCGTTTTATATTGCATGCAACTTGCACATCCAACAAGTCCTGCCCAGTGCACAGAGCGCGCGCAGACTCACTCATTCGAGTGGTCATGGATATTGATTCGATCGAGGCACGGTAGATGGCAGTAGAGGTTCTGATGAATTTTGGATTATATTACATATTGAGGTATTTCAATTTTTTCAAGTTTACGCTTCACTTAGTCATGATGATTATCCAGTTTTTGATGTAGATCGAATGGTTGATTGTGTGCTGATTGACGCTACTTACGAACAAATCGATACTGTGACAATGATGATAACAATGGGCACTGGAATAGGTATTAGGCATGAACAAAGATTACCCACTTGACACTCACTCACATCTCACCCTCCACCAATTGATCCACTTTTGGTCCACATTTCGATCATTATTTTTTTCACCCCTGTACATCATTTCATGTTACTTGTTTCACGCAAATTGGAGTCTATTATGCACTACTGTACACTATTCAGGAGACCACTGATATCTTTCAAAGGTAAAATTACAACTAAAGTTGAGGAAATTGTTGGGTAACATTGAACTCGTGCTCTCGCATTATCACTCTGTCCTCAGCCTCACTCTTACTCATCTCCCCTAGCATGTCATCTCCCCTAACCATGCTTCCATGCATTCACCCAAATGCGACATTGATCGATCTGTATCTGTGATTTGAATGGTTTCAATGGAGCGTCGAATAGATCATTGCAAATGTTGCCTGTGCTCTGTAGCATCAAACGGAGAACAAATAGAGTTACAAATCGAACAAAGAATTTGCCTTGGAGCAATGCTTTCACTGACCAGTGCACACTAATTAATAATGAGAAATGGGCATAGAGAAATGAATGGGATTGGGGGACTGAGGGTAGAGAAGATGGTAAAGTAACTAAGTAGTCGAATACAATCGTGTTTACAGTAGCTACTTAGGGAGGAATCAAATGTAATTGTGAGTGATAAGTAAAGCACTGAATGACAAACTGAGCATTTGGTAGAGAGTACAAAATGGAAGTGTTAATGGAATTGTCAAATGGAATTGATGTTTTGGTAATGCTTTTTGCCATTTCATCTTAAATCTTAAACCAAAAATTATTATTAGTTAACTGAATCGTTCTTTCTCCTCAACACAACTTCCCCATCGTCTTCCCTTGTCAATTATTTTGCAGTTTGCCCTATCATTAAGCCAACTCTACCCTACATACTCAATCTACTTTGGGCATTCTTCCACTATCTATTCGAGCTTTTCTTTTAGTTAATTTTGTGTGATTTTCTTTAGATACTAAAGTAAGTATTTTTGATTAAATTATTTTGATTAGAAAAATTCTTAGTTTTATTTTATTTAAATAATATTTTTTAATAATTAATTTACTTCTTGTTGTTTGTTTGAAAAATGGTTCTCCGCCCACTTCCCACTCCTACTCATCTCCCTTCCATCAATTTCGGAATCGAATAAATGTTCTTTTCAATAGTCAACTCACCAACCCTCACTGTCACCTCCACACACCACAATTTTACTTTTCCCCATATCTCCCGGATATTAAGGCCATATTATAAAGCCCTGCGATCATTATCATTAGGTCCGGAATAATGATCACGTGATATTATCTAAAATATGTTTGAGATCTGTAAAGCGAATGTGTCTGTAGTTTTGTGTGAATGTGAGACATGATGATACTAATGATCAAGTCATCGAGTGGGGTGGGACATGAGGACGTGTATTTAGCTGGCAATGACCTCACCAGTTAATAGCATTCGGATTATTATTGTCTCATTAATAAGATTGTTGAACAGTAGCACAAAAATATTAGAAATAAATGGATTGATGAATTTAGATTGATAATTGCGGGAATGCAAGATTCGATATAAATTAATGTTCATATTTCGCATCATTTCAAAATGTATGAGGGGGATGTTACTTCATTGGGGCCCGCAATGGATGTTGTCGCGATGCTGTGATATCCGTGCTGTGCACTGATGAAGGCATGCAAACCCCGGGGCGATGGCTCGTGCGTCCGTGCCGGCATCAAACAGATCGAGTGAAGTGATGGCAGTACTCGGACACTGACACGCCATCGAGATGATCGATCACGGTCGACCGAACTGAGACAGGGGAAGAGAAATTGAGTCATGATAACTATCGAGATGAGCACACAGTAATCAAAGATTACAAGTCGCACTCGAGAGCCACACCCAATCAAAAGTCAATCATCCCTCTCCGTGCTCAGCTCCGTCATCTCATCCTATTGCATCTAACTTCCTCTCCACCAACTAAATCATAACCCAAAGCACAAAAGTGTTCATTTGGCACTCTTTCCTCTTTCCTAGCACTTAGCAATGCATTCTCGCTCGCGCAGTTCGTGTGGCAACCTCCACTCAGCCTTTCAGTCACACTCCACTTCAATGTATCCAGTCCAACAATCCAGCCACTTTTAGTCGAGCAACAAATAGATCGACACTTGAACACTCCCGAATGCTGGAAAAGAAGAGACGAGATGTGAGAGACAAGTTAGAGATTGGATCTTACAGAGTTAAATGTTGAAGATTTAGGTAGCTTCTGTTTTACTAGATGTATCACATTTACATGCATTGAAGTATGAAGTATTGTTTTTTTGTAAAATGTTCAAAACACGAAATTGAAACCTATAGATAAACAAACAAAATTTATATTCATTTATACTCTCTGGTTCTCATTCAGAGAAATTCAATCCTCACTAATACAGACGTGATGCAATTTGAATGAGTGAGTCTGAGAACAAAGTGAGAAAAAAAACTTCAATGTGGTTTTTATGTCAAATTTTCACAATCAACCCAAATCAACAGACCATCTCATTGTGCTTATAACACGAATCATGCTCACTCATCTCAAACAAACAAACAGTAGAATGCTTAAGCGCATCGATCATCTCTTCTTCTCTGTCCAAACCAAATGCAAACAAACGTCGAGACTTTGTGTGTGACTCGGTTGTGGTGTGAGGACGAACTGTGCTGGGCATAGACATTCACAGGACCACATGAAGTGAACATAAAAAAATAAAGGTAATATCATAATAATCTCTTATTAGCAACGAAATTAATTTGTTCAACATTAATTTGAACGATCTTTATCTTGTATAAGTATATGAAAAATGAAAAAATTTTCATTAAATAATTATCTCGAATCTCACTAATTCATTCACTCATCTCTCCATGTCCTATCAATTATTCGTTATTTATTGCCTCGCATCTCACCACAATTCTTGTCGAGAATATTCTTTATATCTTTTTTTGGTTTTCCAGCCTCATCAGTCTTGCCTCACTCAGTAATGACTCATTCATCTCCTTGTGTATAACCTCGGTTTATCTCCTCTCCACACAACTCATCACTCCTCAAGCTCAGTGTCCAAACCTAGTGTAAGTCATGGACTGAGTAATGACCAACTCGAGTTGCAAACAGAATCGGGAACCATTCAGCACAGAAAGTTCTTTGCAGATTGTGCCTCCAACACGTCTTGACCGGCATACTAATCACTACATTTGTCAATGTCCAACTTTTATAATATAACTTAGATATTATTGAATTTTCTATTGAGATTATTTGACAAATATATCATAGATGGGGTGGCTGTAGTGATACGTACTAGATGAAATGCCCTTAAGATGGTGGATACTAATTTGGACTCTCAATTATGATTTTGAACAAGATGAGTTAGGATGGGAAAGGTTTTATGGATCGGTTTAACTTTGATTAAGTATTGCTATCAAACGAGCCAAACCTTTACGTCTATTTTGAGGGTTTGAATGAAAAATGATCAAATTCAGATTATGATCGGGTTATTTTTTGTGTCAATGTTCATTATAATTTATCAATTTTCACTGTATAACTTGTACAATATCTATCCCAATAAAGGTCACCTCTCAATCACCTCACCACTCTCAATCAATTTTCATCACATTTCTCTCCCCTCCCTCGACCTTGTCTCGATCCATCTTCTCATCATTAGTCATCTCACTCCCCTCTCCTCTCTTTTCAATATCTCAATTTCAATATTCCATCACGTGATCGTTTTTATCACAATTATTTAAATTCTGTGACACTTTTAGTTAATATTTATGATTCTTTATAATCCATATATTCTTCACCTATTTATTGTATTGATTCGATTTAAAATATTTTAAAGGTATTTTTCAATCATTTAACATTGGGACTTTCACAAAAAAAATTTGTTGCAATTAGGTGGTATGTTCGTATAACAATGAATTTGCTGTACAAACAAAGTTGTCATTCAACATTTACCTTTCAATCTCGAGACATATATTTCGATCACATCTCTGATTTGTGTATCAAATTGAATTGTTGAAGCAAGGCGAAATTTATTTGAATGAATAACCAAACAAAACTCGTGTATATTGCTCGAGTGTTTGCCGTCTGTTTGTGTGTGTGCCGAGCAGTGGACCATGTCGAGACAGTTGACAAATTGGTGGAGGCAAATATAACGTGAAACAACAACTTGACCGGACAGGACTCGACTGAATTAATGAGTCAGGCAATAAATAATGATCGAACTGAGAGGGACATTGTGGATAAAACATAAAACAATTTGGTGGTGCAAATAAGATTTGTTAAGATAATTTTCTTACTACACGACATCTGTGAACACAAATTTATTGGAAACTTGGTTTGGGTTTGGTTTAGAGTTACACAGGAGAAGTGGTACAAGTTTGTGTTGACATTGTGATTAGATGGATATATGAGATTTTATTACAGTAAAGTTCCGTTAATTCGAAGTAAGAGGGATACCAAACGTAAAATTTAGTTTGAATTTCGAATTAGAGGAACTATTGTTTTTTGCTACGAATTTTTATTGTGTATTTTTAATACTGAGGCAAGACTGACGTGAACGCAGGTTAGAATTGAAACAATTGGTTCAATCTTGAATGCAAGTGCAAAAAGCAAACGAAAATAAAGTTGAGAACAAGCCACGCTTTGTGACCAAAACACACACAAAGTGCACTGCATTGTGCAACGTGATTGTAAAGCAGACACAGTCTGCCAGACCATTTGCCGCTACACACTAAAAAAGTGAATTAGGGGCAGCAGTTTCCATAATAAGACTAACTTGGCTTGTTTTTACAAGTGATGATGTTTGTGAATGAATCATTTAGATGGCACAACAACCCAAATTCAATTTTCTGAACTCATTGCGAATTTTGAATTGTTAACCTTTTCATAACTAACGTCCTGGAAAGCAAAAAAAAAAGATCATTTATTAAAAATTTCCTTCGAATTAAGCTAAAATTTTGCTTCTAATTTCGATTTATGGGAACTTTCGAATTAACGGAACCATTTGTACAGTGGAAGGTATCGAATTAGACGCACAAAGCCAATTTTAGCTTCGAATTTAGAATTAAAGGAGGCATTCGAATTAGGAGGATGTCCGGATTAACGGAACTTTTACTGTAATTTTAATTGTTTTTTTGTGAAGATTATACAAACGGTTATTTATTGTTCTAATTATTTACGAAAAAAATTTTATTCCACAAAATCGCCTTTTTCAAAAATCACCGTGTTTTCAAAACTATTTACATGTTTCCTGTTCTCGATTTCAAGAGTTCAATTTCTGTTCAATGTCAAGTCTGTTTCAAGCAAATGTCCATCGATTTGTCAGTCTCGTTCTACGTGTCCTGTTGGTCTGTGCATGAAGATGTGACACAGATGCACAGTGGCGAGGGACACTGGAGAGGGAGTGAGTGTGGAGATGTGAGGGAGAGGAAGACGTTACACAACAGACACAGTCACCACTGGACAAGACGATGCAGATAAAAACAGGATGGAGTGGACTGTTGACTGTTGAGAATGTGATGACACATGGCGCAATGAGGATGGTGAAGATAGACACGAGAAGGACATGAACAATATAGATTATAACATATTTTGCATCTAATTGCTTCCACTATCTTCAAGGATAAAACAATGGGGGCACAGGTACGGGATTTAAATACGTACAAACCGATGTTCTAAGAATTCGTTTATTACCTGGAATGAATGAGAATGAGAAAACCTGTAACGAGTACGAGACACTTTTGACAAAATCAAGTTAACCTGTCCCCTTTCACCATCACTGTCACTTGTAATTGCCCAACCTTCCAATCAACTTTCTCTGTCTCGGTCCCGTTCTCGTCATCTCCATGACCGCACAGTCGTCATTATGTCAATTGCCAGGACAAAGGTAATGACTTTACATGAAGAAATGCAAATGATGTGTGGTGATTAGGT
>JAKIJQ010000638.1:0-17831 GCA_023373905.1 Rhizoglyphus robini | reverse complement strand
CACCAACAAATCATCAGATTTCAAAACAATAGTTAAATGACTTTTGAATGAGCGTTTGGCGGGTGAATTTTTTTTCGTTTGATAGAACCGAAAAGATATTGTATTTTTGTGTGTCACCGAGTGCGCGCATACTTTCTGATCAAATATTAGGATAATGATGACTAAACAACTTGTAGACACATTTACTTGTACAATCATAAACTAGAAAGTGTCTTTCGAGATTTCTACGGAGTTTTTGCTGAGTAGCACACAAAAACATTTACATTACATTTTGAAATGGACTAATCCCGATCACTCCAATCCAAATCTATTATCCAAAACTATCGTTGTCTTGTGATCAATTCCAGTTGATTAATTACGTTGGTTGCATTTCACGTCCCTGATTAACTGATTATACAAATTATTACTCTCATTTTCTTAGTTCAGACTCGTTTTGATTCAACAAAGCAACATTTATGTTTGGTTGTAGTAAAGAGACAAAGATACATTTGGAGATTAGATCAATCAAGAGAGACAGTGGATAATATCAATACAACACTAACTGAACATTGTGAGAAACAAATTGGGAAATATGAATAAAAGGGAAAAAAGAAAGTTAAATAAAGAAAGCTCTGACAGACGTCACATGTAAAGTAAAGTCGAATCAACTCTGCCATCACTCGTCCACCACCACTCGGCATATTCGTTCGGGTCTCGTAGGTCCACAATGTTCTTCTCCTTTCCAGCCTTCATTGATCTAGGCAGTCCAAAGTGTTGGGTTCGGAATGGGGTGATCAGATTGAAACGTAACTTGTATTGCTAGTTTGCTGCAGTGAGCCCAATTGCAGTGAAATTGATTAGTGGCGAGATGAGTCAGTTCGTGTCGTTTCAGGTACCATGGAGGAAAAATGAAGCAGTACAACCAAGGTGGGTGCAATGGAAATGCTTCAATTGGGAGTAATGTTTGGCTTGTTGATGAGTTTTCATTTTACTAAGTGTGTCACTCACTTCGGCACAGTCGCTCACGAGGTTGCACTCGAACGACCAGTCAGATGATTGTAGTACCAGTGAATGTAAGCTCCAGTTTGTGAATCATATTCTTGGAACAAATCGCACACAGGAATCGAGTTTCTGAAGAAATGGTGCAGTTTGAGGATCGCCAATCTGTGGTCTTTAAAATAAAACTAGGTCAATTTTACCGTAGAATTTTAGTATTCTCTTTACGGCTTATCGAAACGTGCATTGCAATTGTCGGCAAAACATTGAAGAGGGGCAAGTTGATGCACAGTGCTCAAGTGATCGTGCAAGTGATCCATTGAATCCAAATTGACATTATAATTCTGACTGGGTACAATTCAAATGAAGCACTTTTGACCTTTTTGCTTCTTCTGGGTCATCGTTGACAATTTCTTCACCATCTTCACCATCCTTATTCTGCAATGTTTTCTTTGATCTCTTCACAGATCGGGATTCTGATGTTGGTTGATTTCGCTTCGTTGTCATTTCTGACCCGTGGGCAACGTTGCCAGTTGGTTGAGTGCAGTTCGATTCGGATCCAAGTCCAGTGCTGGTTGACGGTGACAATAGATCAGCTGATTGAGTCACTGTTGGGTCATCGGACTGGTTTTCTGTGTTGAGCAAAGTTGTTGACTTGACAAATTAGTGCCACCTTCCTCGATCGATTCATCTACATTCGAATCATTTTTCCCTGTCTCTGGATGCCGGATTGTTCAACAGTTGGCCACAATCAACATTTGGTTGAGTCACTACACGTTCATCATCCACTTCATCATTGTCACCACCTCGAATCAGTCCACCTTCATTGTCCACTTCATCATCATCACCCCCCGCTTCCTTCTTCACCAAACATCGTTCACATCCATCACAGTCATCGTCATGATCATCTCTCATATTCCTCCTTGATTTCTTCTTTGATTTCTTCTTCCTTCACCTCTTCACGTCCCATTCAGTTTTGATGCAAGCAGACACATATTCTCGTTTGATCAAAATGTCGTTACCCTCCCGATCATCTTCCTCTTTGATCTCCCTCCTGACCACCACAAAAATCGCATTCCATCGGTTCAGTTTCTGATGTTCACGGTGACATTGTGAGCATTTCAGGCCTGCATCTGTGTGAAGTACAACAAATGTTAATAAAGTCAAATACAAAACAACCAACAAGTCATACCATCACTGTCCATTTGTTGGTGGTGTCTGTTGTGTGACTGCTCATCGAGATGTTCTTCCTTAATCTCAACTATTTCCACAGTGTTCAAATGCACTTCATTGCCGCTCGAGTGTTGTTGATGGGGAACGGGATTGAAGGATGAAGTTGATGGTTGGGGAGTGAGAGAAGAAGGTTGATGTGGTTGGGGATTGGCTGATTCGACTTGGTCCAATGTATCCACCATCTGGCACGGTCACCAGCATCCTCCAGGATCGATGCAAATCTGAGTTGGTCATCCTCAACTTGTTGGTTAGTCTTTCGAAGAGAGTGTTGACCAGTCGATCCATTTCGCCTTGAGCACCCTTCCAGTCACCACCTTTTCTCCTTATAATCTAAGCAGATGTAACTCGGACACAGTCAGACGAGTTTTGAGGGATAGCAGACCATGATGCCAGATTAGTCCATGGTAAAGCGAATCGATGAGTGGGTCGGCGACTTGGCTAATCTCAGCCCGCAGCCACAATCGACATTGTTCCTCTTCGCCTTTGAGCAGCTCATACAGCACGGGCACAGTCGAACAGTGTTGAGTTGCCAACTGGTGGGGATGATGATGACGACGAATCCATGATGATAGTAAAGGTGGTCAAGACGAGATAATTCACAAAGACAAATGTCGATTTGTGCACGCGTGGTTTCGTACAAAGCAGACACAAACACAGTCCTGCACAGCCACAACAAACATGTTCTCCTGTCTGTCCACAGAGCACTGCTCTCACTCCCAACCATCATCGATGGTGTGACATGCTGCCTCACCTCTCACTCGTACACACAACAACAAACAGTCGCACTCGGAGCACTTTTTGTTTGCTTTAGACAGCGCCTTTCGTCACCTCGTTTTGTGTTGTCATATTCACTTTGCGCTATTGTTTTCTGTCTCCTTATCTTCTCCTCATCTCTACATTCGTCAATTTCATCAACGGAGAAATGAATCGTCACGCATCTGCAGACAACGACGACAACTTGTCAATCACATCACCAGTTTGCCAGTAGAGGAAATGGCTCAACTGAAGGAACGTGAACGAGTTCTGGTTAGTGAAAATGACCAATTACGAGGACAACTGGTGGAGATGAAGGAAGAGGCTCACAGGAAATATGATGATTTGATGGTGCAGTATAACATGAAACGAGAATATGAAGATGATGGTGAGTTTGGTTCGGTTGTTTGTATTTGACTTATTTGGTATAATTTTTCTTATTTTCCCAGGCACATCAAACAATCAGGTGACGGTCAAAACTGAATGGGACGATGGAGAGGTGAAGGTTGAAATCAAGGAGGAGATAAAGGAGGAAGAAGAGGATCATGACATTTCAATCAAACGAGAATTTGTGGCCTGCATACATCAAAATCGAATCGAATGATGTGAAGCAAGAGATCAAAGAAGAAATCAAGGAGGGAAGATGATGATGCCAACTCGATGCAACTCGATGATCCAGTCAATGATGATGAAATGATTCACCCCAATTTGAATCGATCACGTGATCAACTCAACACCTCAACCAACTTTGAGCTGTTACTCCATCAGCCAACTACCAAATGCAACTGACCAACAGCTCAGGGATTGAACAAAGTGTTGACCAACAAGTGGACAAAGCTGATCACGAGCCTAACGAGGCAACCAATCACGACCAGAACAGAGATCCCAAACTACGAAACGATCCAAAACTCGCAAACGCAAATCACTCACCAACGAAGGCTCTTCACTGAGAATAGTTCGACAAGCGGCCAAGTGTCCACTCCTGGCCCGAAGAAGAGATCGAAGCGAACTCGAGTGTCGAAAGAGTTGGACCACACAGAGACCGTCCAGGCGGAGTACTGCAGTGGCAGTTGACGAGAGGGAAATGGACGAGCAAAGTGGAGGGAGGAGGTGGTTTGGGACAGGTTGAAGACGATGACGATGAAACCGAGTTGGGTGAAGAAGATGAAGGTGGACATTACAAGATTGAGATTATCAAGTTGAAATGCAACGAGGAAGGCTGTGAGGATGAGGTTGAAGACAGAGTCGAGTTGAACGATCACTTGCGAAGTAAACATCACATTTCTCCTTATCGATGTTTGGCTGAAGGATGCAACGAACGATTTGAGCAATGGTGAGTGTGATATGGTGGTGTTGGAGTTTGGTTTAATTTGATTTGCTGGTAGGTGTGAATCTAGGGTCCACATGTTCAAAACAACCATTCGAACATCTCCACTTGGCCGTGCTCACTGCACCAAGATATTCAAAACTCATGGTCGTTTGTATATGCATCTCCCTTACAATCACTTCGAAGGTCAATTTAAATGTGGCTATGATGGTTGTCACGATGATCGAGTGGCCTTACCCTTCGATCCGAAATATGAGTCATCAGCTATCAGTCCATCCCGAGTCAACAATGTTCACTTGTCAAATCCCCAATTGGCAAATCATTCAACAAAAGTTTATTCTCGAATGTCATCAACGAATTCACTAAAATGTCAAACCTTTCAAATGTACTTGGAACATGTGTGGCTATGCTGCAACTCAACAAGGGTCAGTAATAAGACACATCCGCACTAAACATTTCCATCTGCCAGCAAGCCAGAAGAAACAGCGTGAACTTGGCATCCAGGACAATCGCAACCCTCACTGACTATCTCCAGCAAGGGAACACAACTCACCAATCTGAGAACAACTCCACTGACCACTCATCACCACTCAATCTCACTCACCTCAATGTCATGTCCTACAATATTCTCCAACACACACAATTTGTTGATAATATGGGTAATATATTATATTTCTGTTAATACCAAATTGCACTAATAAATGAGTGTTTATATTATTTGTATCACTTTGACATTAGTGTACTGTTGAATCACTATTTGCCATTTCAGCTTCTTTAATCTTGCGACATTCTTTTAGTGTTAAAAACTCTACCCATAGTACAAATTGATTGATGAAGTTAAAAACTTGAGTAAAAACTTAAAAATGTACAACAAACTCGTCAGTAGATTGTTCATTGGAACTTGGTTGATCAATTTGACATTGCAAGAATTCACCAAAAAGTCAAACCCTTTCAAATGTACCTGGAACATGTGTGACTATACTGCAACTCAACAGGGGCCAGTAATCAGACACATCCGCACTCCAACATTTCCATCTCCCAGCAACAAGAAGAAACAACGTGAACTTGGCATCGAGGACAGTCGCAACCATCGTGACTATTTCGAGGCATGAACACAACTCACCAATCTGAGCACAGCTCAACTCACTCCCTCACCACTCAATCCCACTCACCTCACTGTCATGTCCCACAATATTCTCCAACTCTGACCACACATTCAATTTGTTTATAATATACTTTAATATTTTGAATATTCGTATCTGTAACCATTAAATAAATTACTCCTTTTTATTAAATCCATCACGTTTACACATGTCCACAAAATGATTTAAATCATGTTTATTATGAACTGTCATAATGAGTCCCAATGGTTGAAATTCGGATATTTTCAATGCCATTTTCCATCGTTTCACACCAATCGAAGGTGCATCAAGGCATGTACATCCAAACGTGTCAAAATCGATTCCAACGAGCTCATTAGGAAGTCGATCTCGAATCGAAAAACGTGTGTGGCTGTCATTGATGCAAGCTATTCATATAAGACGTAACGCTTTCTCTCAGACACTTCCACACAGACAGCCTTTAATTCGTCATTTCGAGCCTTGACGGACATGTAGCTCGTCAAACTTCGAAATATATTTCTGAAAATTTTCGGTATTTGCTTCATCATCATCCAAACCAGAATCCGCAACAACAGCACAAATTTTTGGACATTTTGCCTATTGAAACAAGTAGTGAATATGTGCCACCTCGTAGAGCAGAACGTCTTACACGATATCGAGCTTGGTATAGGGAGGATTATCAGGAAGACGATAGTGATGATGAAGATTACCTGGTGGGAGAAAGTAGGAAGAAGACGAAGAAGTTGGCGAAACTATCGATGGTGATGATGACCAGGACTTGATTACCAAAATTGGTGTCCAACTGTACTGGTTGAGAAGAGACATGACACACTCTCAATTAGATTCCAACCAAAATGTGCAAACTTTTTTTGCATCCCTCAATATATAACTATTTTATTTTATTCTATTCTCAAATTAATATCCAGTAACATTAGTTCTTAACACAAACAAAATATTAATAAATTAAACAAACGATTGTCATTCTGATTCATTCACAATTTGCCATTTTTGCCGTGCTCTCACTCTCAACTATCGATGGTGTGACATGCTGCCTCACCTCTCACTCGTACACACAACAACAAACAGTTGCACTCTCGCACTTTTTGTTTGCTTTAGACAGCACCTTTCGTCACCTCGTTTTTGTGTTGTCATATTTGCTATTTTCTCTGTTCCTTATCTCTCCTCATCTCTACATTCGTCAATTCTCATCTACGGAGAAATGAATCGTCACTCAGCTGCAGGCATGGACGAGGCAAATTGTGAATCACATCATCGAGTTAGTAGAGGAAATCGCTCAACTGGAAAGAACGTGAACGAGTTCTGGTTAGTGAAAAATGACCAATTACGAGCACAACTGGCGGAGATGAAGGAAGAGGCTCACAAGAAATATGATGATTTGATGGTGCAGTACAACATGAAACGAGAATATGAAGATGAAGGTGAGTTTGGTTCGGTTGTTTGTATTTGACTTATTTACATTTGTTGATTTGCACAGGCACATCAAGCAATCAGGTGACGGTCAAAACTGAATGGGATGATGAAGAGGTGAAGGTTGAAATCAAGGAGGAAATCAAAGAAGAGGATCATGACATTATCATCAAACGGAATATGTATCTGAATACATCAAAACCGAATCGAGTGATGTGAAGGTAGAAATCAAAGAAGAGATAAAGGAAGAAGAAGGTTGTGGATTTGACATACGCTTGGTGAAGAAAGAATTGGTGAGTGATGATGATGACAACTCGATGCAACTCGATGATCCAGTCAATGTTGATGAAGTGGTGCAGCCCAATCAGCCAAAGGGACATTCTATCACGTGATCAACTTAACACCGCAACCAACTTTGAGCTGTCTCCATCAGCCAACTGCCAAATGCAACTGACCAACAGCTCACAGATTGAACAAAGTGTTGACCAACAAGTGGACAAAGCTGATCACGAGCCTAACGAGCTAGCCAATCACGGCCACAACCAATGGCCAACTACGAAACAGTCACAAAGTCGCACACAGCACAGCCATGACAAGCGGCCAAGTGTCCATGAATTGTCCCATGACCAACTCGAAGCGAACTCGAGTGGAGACAGAATTGGACCGTGCAGAGACCGTCCAGGAAGTCAGTACTGCAGTAGCACTTGACGAGAGAGAAAGGGACGAACAAAATGGAGGAGGAGGAGGTTTGGGACAAATTGAATACAATGACGCTGAAACCGAGTTAGGTGAGGAAGATGAAGGTGGACATTACAAGATCAAGATTGTCAAGTTGAAGTGCACTGAGGATGGCTGTGAAGATGAGGTTGCTGACAGAGACGAGTTGAACGATCACTTGCGAGGTAACCATCACCTATCTCTTTATCGATGTTTGGCTGTTGGATGCAACGAACGGTTTGATCAATGGTGAGTGTGATGTGGTGGTGTTGACTTGGTTTAATTGATTTCCTTTATAGGAATGGAAATGGTTTAGCAATTCATGTTCAACACAATCATTCGAACATCTCCATCTGGCCATGTGCTCACTGCACCAAGACATTCAAAACTCATGGTCGTTTGTATATGCATCTCCATTTCTATCACTTCGAAGGTCAATTCAAGTGTGGCTATGATGGTTGTCACTATGATCGAGTGGCCACACTTCGAATTGAAATATTGAGTCATCAGCTATCAGTCCATCGCAAGCCAACAAAGTTCACTTGTCAATTCCCCCAATTGTGGCAAGTCATTCAACACAAAGTTTAATCTCGACCGTCACCAACGAATTCACACAGGTGTCAAACCTTTCCCGTGTGAAGTGACTGGTTGCGACAAGTCTTTCGCCTTAAAGCATCATCTCAACAATCACCAACTAATTCACCAAAAAGTGAAACCTTTCAAATGTACTTGGAATATGTGTGACTATACTGCAACACAGCAGAGCAATGTAATCAGTCATATTCGCACTCAACATTTCCATCTCCCAGTAACCGAGAAGAAATAGCGTGAACTTGGCATTGAGGACAATCGCAACCCTCGTGACTATTTCGAGCATGAACACAACTGACCAATCTGAGCACAACTCACTCATCCCCACACCACTCAGTCCCACTCACCTCACTGTCATGTCCCACAACATTCTCCACACAGACTACACATTCAATTTTATGTTAATATGTATCATGTTACCATTTGGAGTACAACAAATTGCACCAATAAAATAAAAATGACTGATTCTATGATTCTTTGACTTGGATTTTATTGGCAGTTGTATGTTCTGTTCATGTAACCAGGACTCAATTGAAGCAAATCAAATGTTTCACGAATTACATGCAACAAGTGAATAAAGCGGACCACGAGCCAGTCTCGAATACGATCACATCAAATTACGTGTGATCCTGTTTGTAGTTACAAATACGAATTGTAATTGCACCATGTAAAGTGTACAGTTTACAGATTCTGCACATTCACCATTCAGAGTCACATTTCAAATTCATTTTCAAATGTCAATTTTTGCTCAAGCATTTTAAATCGAAATATGTCTTCATATTCTAGTTGGAACCTTCACTTGGTTGATCACATTGATCAAAATTAGTAAACAATTTCTCTTCGTGTTTATGGGAAAAATATCAACTTTTCTAAACACTGAATACTGAAACTCTTGGCCTCAACCGAATGACCGAATGAGTTGTCACAACTGGTCTGGTCGCAATTTGTTCAACTTGTCGAATCTTTAATCAGTCAATATCTAAATAAGCAAATTCTACAAACTAATTCAGCCAATTTGCAAATTTGTTATTTTGTAATCGATTTCGGCAAATGAAATTCTTGACAAAGTTTATATTGATGATTGAAAAATAGTTGAACAAAGACGAGGACATTGCTTCGAAATTGACAATGTGACATTAACAAAGTCGAGTACATTGAGAGTCGAGATGGTGAGTCCAGTTTGTGATATATTTGTAAAGTGAAATTGTGCAAACTGACAAGAGTTGGCGCAATCGTCAAATCAAACAGTTTCAAACGTTGTTCGAAGGCTACAATCAAACGCTTCAAACACAATCTCGAGAAGTTTGTTTCCTATATAGGTTGATTACAAGTTGGTGAATGACTTTTCGATTTGATAAGCGTACAAATACACACGGAAAATGATCATGCGACAACAACTTGTCTTTTCACCGGGAATAGGAAGAAGATGAAGAAGAAGATGACAAAACCATCGATAGTGATGATGACCAGGACTTGATCACCCAAATTGGTGTCCAACTGTACGAGTGGAGAAGAGACATGACACACTCTCAATTAGATTTCAACCACAATGTGCAAACTTTTTATTCTGAATCACTCAATCTATAACTATTTGATTTTATTCTCACATTAAAATAACATTGTAATAACATTAGTTATTAATTAATTATTAATTATTAATTAACACAAACCAAATATTAATAAACCAAACACACGATTGTCATTATACGTTTAATTCATTCAGAATTTGCCATTTTTGTCGTGCTCTCACTCTCAACTATCGATGGTGTGACATGCCGCCTCACCTCTCACTCGTACACACAACAAACAGTCGCACTCTCGCACTTTTGTTTGCTTTAGGCAGCACCCCGTCACCTCGTTTTGCGTTGTCCCGTTTTGCTATTTTCTCTGTTCCTTATCTCTCGTCATCATCTACATTCGTCAATTCTCATCTACGAAGAATAATGAATCGTCACGCAGCTGCAGGCAACAACGACAACTTCTCGATCACATCACGAGTTACAAGAGGAAATCGCTCAACTGAAGCACCGTGAACGAGTTCTGGTTGGTGAAAATGACCAATTACGAGCACAACTGGTGGAGATGAAGGAAGAGGCTCACAAGAAATATGATGATTTGATGGTGCAGTATAACATGAAACGAGAATATGAAGATGATGGTGAGTTTGGTTCGGTTGTTTGTATTTGACTTATTTACATTTGTTGATATTTGCACAGGCACATCAAACAATCAGGTGACGGTCAAAACTGAATGGGACGATCAAGAGGTGAAGGTGGAAATCAAAGAAGATAAAGGAGGAAGATGATGACGAAGAGGATCATGACATTTTAATCAAACAGGAATTTGTGTCTGCATACATCAAAACCGAATCGAATGATGTGAAGATAGAAATGAAGGAGGAAATAAAAGAGGAAGATGAAGAAGAGGATCACAAAGACGATTGTGGATTTGACCTACGTTTGGTGAAGAAGGAAGAGGTGAGTGATGATGATGAAGTGGACAATGAAGGTGGACTGATTCGAGGTGGTGACAATGATGAAGTGGATGATGAACGATATGAAGTGACTCAACCAAATGTTGATTGTGGCCAACTGTTGAGCAATCCATCCAGAGACAGGAAAAATGATTCGAATGCGAACGAATCGATCGAGGAAGGTGGCACTAATTTAAGTCAAGAACGACTCAACACCACCACTTTGAATGAGCCCAATGAGGTGACAACTGTGACTCAATCAGCTCAGACATTCTCACCACAGACCAGCACTGGACTTGGATCAAGTCGAACTGCACTCGACCAACAGGCAACTGCTTCCACGGGTCGAAATGGCAACAAACGAACAACCAACATCGAATCGATCTTCGAAAAGATTGAAGAAACAATCGCGGAAGATGATGATGGAGAGGATGGTGAAGAAGCAAAGGTCAAAGTTGTCTATTTGAATTGTACTCAGTCAAATTGTAGCGTCAAGTTGGATTCATTGGTCCATTTGCACGATCACTTGAGCACTGTGCATCAACTTGCTCCTTTTCAATGTCTTGCCACGAATTGCAATGCTCGATTCGAGAATGAGTTAGTGGATCATTTTTTAATTCTACATTAAATTGACTTAGTTTTATTTTTGTCAGAAACCAAATTCGTGCTCACATCAAACTGAGTCATTCTCTCAGTACTCGATTTCTTTGTCCAGTCTGCTCTAAACAATTTGATTCAAACCTGAAACTTACCATCACTGGTACAACAATCATCTGACTGGTCAGTTCAAGTGCAATCCGTGAGCGACTGTGCTCGTGTGACCGACACTCGTATCAAGATGAAAACTCACCAACTAACCAAACATCACTCCCAATCGAAGCATTTCCACTGCACTCAGCCTGGCTGTACGGCTTCATTTGCCTTTAAAACTGACATGAAACGACACCAACTGACTCATCTCGACACTCAATCAATTTCACTGCAATTGGCCTCATTGCAGCAAGCAATGCAAACTACGTTCAAATCTGATCAGACACATTCGTACGAAACACTTTGGACTGCCAGAGTCAATGAAAGCACAGAAGGAGAAGAACATTGTGGACCTGCGAGACCCGAACGAATATGTTCGAGTGGTGGTGGACGAGTGATGGCAGAGTTGATTCGACTTTATTTACTTGTTTGGTCTGTCGAAACATTCATTCATATTTAACTTATCACTTTACACTAATCTTTTCTCTTGTTCATATTTCCCAATTTGTTGTTTCACTGTTAGTATCAATTTGAGTGTTCATTGTCACCAATCACTGATTGATCACATCTTCGAATGTATCTTTGTCTGAGTATTATCACAATAAACACAAATGTTCTTTTACCTCACTCAAGCACAACTTTATTTCGTGTGACGAACTGTTTGAACTGCCTGAGGATAAATTGATAATCGCTGCTCAGGTTAGTAATGTTAAATTAGGGATTCATTTAGCAATCACAAAATGACTTTGAATTACAGGTTGAAATACTTGATTTATACACTACTATTAGAAGTATTAAAGGACATAAAAGGTCAAGACAAGATTTTCCTCACAAAACCAAAATTATTATTATTATTATTATTCAATGGATCGATTCATTCATTCAAAATTTTGCACAAAACAAATTATTGAATGGAATGATATACATTTGGCAGAACGTAATTTGTATTCAAGTTATTGTAAAACACACTTTCTATTTAACAAATGTGATTATGGACACCTTTGGTCAGTGGACAATTATGGTTATTTCTACTTTGAGGGTCACAACAGTCCCACAGTGATACAGTCAAATGCATTTCCGTGTGAAGCAGACAAAGATGATGTTCAATTTTGTCTTCGTCTTTATCCAAACACTGAAAAAGGAAAAGAAGAAGAAAACAAATTTATATCACTATATCTTCACCTTCTTGCTGGGCCTGATACTGTCTCAGTTAGATGTAAATTTTACCTCGTTAACTTTCTTCATCTGAAAATAAAAGTACAACGTGAGTTCCAAAACAAAAAAAGTTTTTAAATTTTATTTCTGGTAAATTGTAAATGTAAATTTGAATAGAAATCAAAGGAATCTTAACAAAAGACAAATCACTGGAATTGACGAGTTTGTGACGAATGATTGCTCATTCTTCACAAATATGGTTTAATGCAAAGAGGATTGACGATTGCATGCGAGGTTTGAATAAAATAATTGAATTTATAATTTTTTAATTTATTTTGCTAAAACTAATTCGTTTAGATTACCATTTTGGATGCACCAAACGGATCAAGTAATCCTTGGTATGATTTACAAAATAAGAAAGAATATAAATGCAAAAGCGTTTGGGATGCAAGTGAGTATGTACTGAAGCACAAACACCAATGGCGCATTCCACAATATAAATTCATGCACGAACACAACATTTGTACATCATCAGACAGTTTTGCAATTGAAAATTTGGATGATTTGAAATTTTGCTTGAAATTGTGGCCAAAAGGAAAAACAAACAATACTGAGGATAATGATAATAACTTGGACTTGTTTGTACAACTTTACGATTGTCAGACAGAGAAACAAGTGAATTCGTTTGTGCGCTTTTCAATTCGAGATTATGAAAGTAAACTGCGCTACCCAAAATGTTTGTTAATTTATTTTTGATTTATTCATAATTTTGGTTTATAATTTTCAGCAATTTACGGACAGTTGACCGACGTGAAAGGTCTCGGCTGTGAGCGGTTCATTGAAAATGATTTTCTGTTTGAACAAGAAAGCCAACTTTTGCCAGACAACAATTTGTTAATCAATTGTCAAGTAAATTTGGAATTTTTATATTAATTAAATTACATCTTATATTTTTTATTAATAGATTGAAGTGTTTAAAAAATATGGAAACGAAATTGTAAATGAAGATTCGTCGGCTCAAAACAACCAATCCAATTCAAATCACCTTGTGATGGATTCAATCCAAAGCATGAATATCACAAACTCGATTGTGATTTTCGATTCCAACTGTTCATTTAATGGGAATATTTCGATGTCTTATAAAGAATAATAATTGATAGATTGTTTATGATATCGTCAATGTTAGATGCCTCGTTAATGGGGCAAAAATTTAAGACTAAAGTTTAAAATGTACATTGCACTTTGCCGAGTTAGCCATCGACAATTTAGACATTGTCTAGGAAGATCGCACACTGACTAGGAAATGTGCGGGGAAATGTAGAAAACGAACTCTGTCGTACATTGCAAAGGCAAACTGCACATTGACAGACATTTCACATTGGCGGTAAAATATGTATGTTGCAAAAAATGTATAATGATACTTAAGGATATTTAATGATAAGTTTGATTGGTTGAAATCAAAATGAAAATGAAAACAAATTATAATTTTGTGGTAATGTTTTTAAAAGGGGAAAAATTGAAAATACCTCAAAAGAAAGACTGAAGACATTTGACAATTGAATAGTACACTTGAGAAGGAAATGAAGTGTTGTGTGATTTGTGTAATACAAAGTGTAAATGAATTCTCCTTGATAAGTTCAAATCTAATCTTCCACCACCACTCGAACATATTCGTTCGGGTCTCGCAGGTCCACAATGTTCTTGGCCATCTGCTCTTTCATTGTGCCAAAGTGATTCATTCGAATGTGCGTGACCAGACTTGCAAGTCGATTAGTGCGATGGCTGCATTGTAGCCAGCTGCAATGGAATGGTTTCCGGTCGAGATGGGTCAGTTCGTGTCGTTTCAAGTCAGCTTTAAAGGCAAATGAAGAAGTACATCCAGGGTGGGTGCAGTGCAAATGCTTCGATTGGTAGTGATGTTTGACATGTTGATGTGTTGACATCTTGTCCCGAGTGTCTGTCACTTGGACACAGTCGCCCACAAAATTGCACTTGAATTGACCAGCCAGATGATTCGTGTACCAATGATTGTAAGTTTTCTTTTGGGAATCAAATTCTTTGGGACAAACTGCACACAGGAATCGAGCATCTTGAGAATGGTGCTGTTTGATGTGATCACGAATCAGTCCTCTGACAAAATAAAACAAGGTCAATTTAATGCAAAACGATCACAATTCACTTACGGCTTATCGAAACGTGCATTGCAATTGGTGGCAAAACATCGAAGAGGAGCAAGTCGATGCACAGCGCTCAAGTGATCGTGCAGTGATCCAGTGAGTCCAACTTGACATTACAATTTGACTCGGTGCAATTCAAATGAAGCACTTTGACCTTTACATCTTCACGATCTTCGTTGGCAATGTCTTCATCATCCTCTCCATTATCATCATCCTGCAATGTTTTCTTCGATTTTTTTCGCAGATCGCTTCGATTGAGGTTGTTTTCGTTTGTTGGCATTTCGACCAGTGGGCACCGTTGCCAGTTGGTTGAGTGCAGTTCGATTTGATCCAAGTCCAGTGCTGGTCGAAGGTGAGAATAGATCACCACCTGATTGAGTCACTGTTTGGTCATCGGACTGGTTTGTAGTGTTGAGCAGTTGTTGACTTGACAAATTAGTGCCACCTTCCTCGATCGATTCATTCGCATTCGAATCATTTGTCCTGTCTCTGGATGGATTGCTCAACAGTTGGCCACAATCAACATTTGGTTGAGTCACTTCATATCGTTCATCATCCACTTCATCATTGTCACCTTCCTCGATCGATTCGTTCGCATTCGAATCATTTTTCCTGTCTCTGGATGGATTGCTCAACAGTTGGCCACAATCAACATTTGGTTGAGTCACTTCATATCGTTCATCATCCACTTCATCATTGTCACCACCTCGAATCAGTCCACCTTCATTGTCCACTTCATCATCATCACTCACCTCTTCCTTCTTCACCAAACATCGTTCACATCCATCACAGTCATCGTCATGATCATCTTCCTCTTTGATCTCCTCCTTGATTACCACAAAATCGTAGTCCATCGGTTCAGTTTTGATGTTCAAATTGACATTGTGAGCATTTGTAAAATGGATCTGTTTGTGAATTACAACAAAATATAAATAAAGACAAATACCAACAACCTTTGCCAAGTCATACCTTGGTTGTCCAACAGTGGTGCAAAGTCATTTGGATTGAATTGATCCAAAGGAACAACAAATGACTCGACTGGCTCGGCATTGATTTGTTGTTCGTTGCCTGACTGGTCATCGAGATGTTCGCGTTTGATGTGAATCATTTCCGTGTTTGTGTTCATCAACTTGTTGGTTAGTCTTTCGTAGAGAGTATTCACCACTCGATCTATTTCGCCTTTGAGCACCCTTCCAGTCAGCACCTTTTCTCCTTTAAGCAATTCACACAGCTCGGAAACAGTCGGACGAGGTGCAGAAGACGATGACGATGACATGATTAGTCCGTGGAAGAGCGAATCGATCAGTGGATCGGCGATTTGGTTCATCTCATGACGCAACCACATTCGACAAGGCTCCTCTTCGCCTTTGAGCAGCTCATACAACACGGGCACAGTCGAACAGTGTTGAGGGGACAACTGGTGGGGATGATGACGATGACGACGACGATGACGACGACATGATGATCGAGGTAATTGGTTCTTGATGGAACAATACCCACTTGTTGGTTGTTGGTTGTAGTTGTGGTCTATTCATTTATCTATTTGGTTCATCTCGTGACGCAACCACATTCGACAATGTTCCTCTTCGCCCTCAGCAGATTCATACAACACGGGAACTTTCAGACAGTGTTGAGGTACAACTGGTGGGGACGATGATGATGACGACGACATGATGATCGAGGTAATTGGTTCTTGATGGAACAATACCCACTTGTTGGTTGTTGGTTGAAGTTGTGGTCTAAAATCAGTCTCACCAAACAGACGAGCAACGAGTGAAGACGTACACCACCACAACAGACAGCACGTGGTGATGGTCACGTATTGAGAATAGTAAACTTATGAACTGTTTTGTATTGACTGGAACGCCACTGTAGATGACACCAACTGTGCACAGTGCAAGTCATGAAGACGTACCACCACCACAACAGACAGCGTGGTGATGGTCACGTATTGAGAATAGTAAACTTATGAACTGTTTTGTATTGACTGAACGCCACTGTGATGACACCAACTGTGCACAGTGCAAGTCATGAAGACGTACACCACCACAACAGACAGCACGTGGTGATGGTCACGTATTGAGAATAGTAAACTTATGAACTGTTTTGCATTGACTGAACGCCACTGGGATGACACCAACTGTGCACAGTGCAAGTCATGAAGACGTACACCACCACAACAGACAGCACGTGGTGATGGTCACGTATTGAGAATAGTAAACTTATGAACTGTTTTGTATTGACTGAACGCCACTGTGATGACACCAACTGTGCACAGTGCAAGTCATGAAGACGTACACCACCACAACAGACAGCAAGTGGTGATGGTCACGTATTGAGAATAGTAAACTTATGAACTGTTTTGTATTGACTGAACGCCACTGTGATGACACCAACTGTGCACAGTGCAAGTCATGAAGAAGTACACCACCACAACAGACAGCACGTGGTGATGGTCACGTATTGAGAATAGTAAACTTAAGAACTGTTTTGTATTGACTGAACGCCACTGGGGATGACACCAACTGTGCACAGTGCGTCATGAAGACGTACACCACCACAACAGACAGCACGTGGTGATGGTCACGTAGTGGAATAATAAACTTATGAACTGTTTTGTATTGACTGAACGCCACTGGGATGACACCAACTGTGCACAGTGCAAGTCATGAAGACGTACACCACCACAACAGACAGCACGTGGTGATGGTCACGTATTGAGAATAGTAAACTTATGAACTGTTTTTGTATTGACTGAACGCCACTGGGATGACACCAACTGTGCACAGTGCAAGTCATGAAGACGTACACCACCACAACAGACAGCACGTGGTGATGGTCACGTATTGAGAATAGTAAACTTATGAACTGTTTTGTATTGACTGAACGCCACTGTGATGACACCAACTGCACAGTGCAAGTCATGAAGACGTACACCACCACAACAGACAGCACGTGGTGATGGTCACGTATTGAGAATAGTAAACTTATGAACTGTTTTGGTATTGACTGAACGCCAATGGGATGACACCAACTGTGCACAGTGCAAGTCATGAAGACGTACAATTACCAACAGACAGCACGTGGTGATGGTCACGTATTGAGAATAGTAAACTTATGAACTGTTTTGT
>JAKIJQ010000637.1:0-17933 GCA_023373905.1 Rhizoglyphus robini | reverse complement strand
ATGACAAACTGACAATAATATGCGAGGTTTGAGTTTCCTAAATATAAAAACAAAAATTACATAATAACATACGTATAACTATAATATTTAGCTCTGGGTTATACAAGATAGAAAAATCTACAAAACCAAACCCACCAGCCCGACAACCAATCGCTAGTGAACAATCCATCTGGATCTACAACTGTTAATTTAGCTAACTCGCAAGGCGTGATCGTCAACGTAAACGGCGCATTAAATATGAAAGATTTCAATTCAAATTATTCGAATAACAAAAATTAAATAAATAAAATTTTAATAAACTTTATAGAAAATAAAATTTGTTGGTTCGACTATTTTGGGACAACTTATAAAATGCTAAGCTGCAATAGTAGTCATATCTAAAGGATATAAATCAATCACTACTACTGTGATATGTTTGTCTAATGTCACATGCCAAAAAGCTGTCAACATTCCTCAGATAAGCAAATCAGCGGCCGAGTAAATGTACAAAGTAAAGAAATGTTTGCAATCGATTGGCACAGGCACAAATAAGTTACATATTATTTATACAATACCTGATTTTTGTTCCCATTTACATTTTAGATTTTCATAATATTTTCACCGTTTTTGAGCAAAAAAAAATTAACCAAATACAGCACAAAAATGTTTTGTCTCGGTGCTTCAGAAGAGGAATCCAAAGGAAAATCTGGTTCAATCCTAGAAAAAATAACCCTCCTGTTTCGTACCATGCGATACTCGCTTGTAGTTCTCAACGTTCTAGTTATCCTGTTTTCGCTCTACTTTTTAATTTCAGGTAAAAATCTTGGTTGGGAACAACTTCGAATTGTCACTTGGTTGAGAATTGTATACGCGATTCTGGTGATTTTAACATCGATTTACGGAATTGTGGTTGCACTTTGGACTGGAAAGCGAACGCGAATTCATCTCCGAATGATTTGGGTCTATCTTGGAGAAATTGGATTTTTGTGCGCAGTTGGAATTGTGCTGTCCTCGATTTATGTTCGAAATGTGAACAAGTTTGATGTCATCTTTATTGTGATCACCTGTTTGGGTGTGATTTTACTTGTGGCTGCTTCACTCGCACTTGGTTATGCACTGAAGAAAACTAAACTGTTGAGAAAGTTCAATTTACTGAGAAGTGGTTGAGATCTGTGTAGGTTCCATTTGTTGTTTTTAATTAAAATCGCATTAACCTTGTCTATTTAGTAAATTGATATTTTGATATTTTGCCAATTTTAATTCTACAATTTGTGTTCAAAAACTTTGATAAATCTTGAAATTTGAATTGAAGGAAATGGTTTGTGGAACATTTCAATTGAAATGGCTAATGGCTTATGTCTAATGGCTAAAGGGTAATGGCTAATGGCTAATGTTTATTGGACTAATGGGAAATGGATAACGGTTATATTGAGTATTGCCAATAAGTTATTAGTTAGCGGTTATTTGCTAATTTCTAATGGCTTTTGTGTCTA
Source organism: Rhizoglyphus robini (assembly GCA_023373905.1). Classification (NCBI taxonomy): domain Eukaryota; kingdom Metazoa; phylum Arthropoda; class Arachnida; order Sarcoptiformes; family Acaridae; genus Rhizoglyphus; species Rhizoglyphus robini. Next base: position 16,461 of record JAKIJQ010000637.1, on the reverse strand, counting down.
TTATATTTTGTGTGAAGTTAAAATATCTAACTAACATCTAACGTGTAATCTAAGACTATTAATTAAAAATTAATTTCTTGCATTTAGACTTTGACTCGTAAAAACCATTCATTCATTCATTCATTCTAAAAAACCGCATCATTTTTTTCGGGTCGCGGTGGGAGGCAAGTCACCATCTTGATCCATTCCTCGCGATCCTCGGCCACGGACTCTGCTTCGAGGGTACGATATCAGCTCGCCTACATAACTGGTACGTCTGGTCGAGCCACCTAGTCCTAGGTCTGCCAACAGGTCGCCCCCCGTCTGGTATCGCGTGCAGTATCTTGCGAGCAGTTCTTTCTTGGCATCCTCAGCACATGCCCAAACCACCGTAACTGGCTTTCTCGACCGAGAGAAGTAGCGACTCGACTCCGAGGGACCCTTGGATCGTGGTGATTCCGAATTAACCATCATCGTATAAATTGTCTTGCTTTTAATACGCATGCTGCCATCTAGTGGCGAAAATGTAAACTACTTCCTGTAAACAAACATACTGGCCTACACACACGTGATTCTCGTTACTTTTAATCAAAATGTGACAATTAACCCGTTTTTAACCAACTTTAACCTGTTTTTATCTACCCACCCTGTTGTCTTCCATCGCTCCAGAATGTTCCACGACTCACCATTCTGTGTAGAATACGCCAAAAGTGGCCGTTCCAAGTGTCACTCATGTCAAGCACTAATACCCGATGGTGCACTTCGTATGGGAGTCTCAACCAAGAAGGAAATCCTGATTTTCACACTAAACATTGGTACCACTATGATTGCTTCTTCTTCTCAGCCACAAAAGACTCTCGAACTCAACGGCCCGGAGCAGATTGATGCATTTGAGTATTTGAAATATGAAGGATCGGAAGAGGATTTTGAAAGTTGATTGCTGAGTTGAATGAAGAGAAAAGTTAAAAGTCAAAACAAGGAATCAAGAGAAAAGTTGATTACGATTTTGATGATGATCTCGAAGACGATCTGGATCCGGAAGAGTTGGAGTGAGCCAATCTTGAATGTATCTAGTGATTTCAAGTCGAAACAGGATCCTAAAGATAACTCAAATTCTGTTACCAAGAAACAGAAAATCTCCGATTTTGGTTCAGAAAAGTTGGATATTTCTACTAAGTCCAAAGATTCAGATCAATGCCCACCAGATCTTTCAGAAGTATCGGAAGAGCTCCTCCAACACCAATCAAACGTTCTATTCCGTAACATAGAACAATCTAAAAGACTTGCCAGTACCAAGAAAATCCCTCCAGGGCCACTGGATCCAAAAAATCCCGAACCCTATCTACGGATACATTCCAAATTCGGTACCACATTGCAGATCTACTTACGTTTGGTTTCCTGGAGCGTGCGCCACCTGTGGTGGAATGTTGTACTACAAGTTGGGGCGGTACTTTTGCGCATGCGTAGATTGTGCCTACAATGTAGAGTATCCGGAACGGGTTTTCCCTGATGCGGAACTGCGAAATGATGAACTTTTGGATGGATACTTCTTTGGTCGGTTTCGCGGGAAACGGGAAGCAGATCCAGTACTGAAGAAGTGCCTGAATTGCGGGTTAAACAGGCGATGGATTTTTTGATTCGAGGATGCGCATGCGCGTCAGGGAAGATCTGTATCTTTACAAGCACGACGAGCCGGACCCAACTTTTGAAGTACCGGATTGTCATACTCTAGAATCGTACAATGCTCTACTCTTCAAAGTGAACATTCTAGACAACATCAACTCGTACGCTAGGATTCAACTTTTAGAAGATTCGGAAAAGAAAAGTTTTGGGTTGAAAGGATACGGAAAGAATTGGAACTGCGATTCGTGGTTCTAAAGTTGAAAGTTTTGGAAGTAAAATTGAATCTATCGGAAAGTTTGGAGTCGTTTTATGAGCAACATACAAAGAAGAACGATTGGGTGCCGGGTCAGTTTGAGACTGAACAACTAAACTTGGATCTTGATTCTAAGAATCCTGAATTTACCTTCCATTCGGAAATCCAACCAAGAAGCAGCTGATCAAGGCTCACTCAACGCTGACTAAGATTGCGCATGCGCCATCAGTAACTTCTGAAAACTATGCCCAATTTGCGCAACTATGGAACACGTTTTACATGTACTTTCCCACAATCCTTCGGTAGTGAACGACCTGCGCTGATTACGGATCGTGAAAAATTGCACAGAAGAAGAAAATTATTGATCAATTGATTCAGGGGTGAATTGTTTTTATGATGTATTTATAATTTGCTTTTTACAATAAATGATATTCACTGTTTTTATTCATTAAGTCCTCAATATATTTTTTTTAGAAAACTAGAATTTGCACTTCCCTCTAATACTTGATAGATAATGTCGAGAATTGTTTATGTGAATATGGACTCAAGAATTGATCACAGTTTGCTATTTTTGTGGTTTTGGCTGTAGTCGTATTTTCACCAGAGAATTGACCATGAATTGTGTCCACAGTTTGCTCGCTATATCATTGTAAAAGTAGTCGTTTTATTACTCAAGAATTGACCATAAATTGTGTCCACAGTTTGCTATTTTTGTGGTTTTGGCTGTAGTCGTGTTTGCATTCGAGAATTAATTGAAGTTTGGTACGATGGGTAATTTAGATTTGTGGCCAATAGATGGAGCCAGCATCTTAGTAAAAATAAATACTTTTAACTTACACACATTGAGGACTTGTACGACCATTCAACCTTAGAAGCATAACACAGATCGACACCAAAATCGAAGTTACATGAACCAAAAGGGGATATCCTCAAAATTTTCAGAAAAATGTGGGCAATGTGGGCCACAACAAACTTTAAAATATTTAAATGGGAGACAAAGGCCAAGGTTCGTACATGTGGGCCTTTATTGATTGTGAATTTCTACATGGGAATATTATTGGTGCTAATTCTTGGTTGATGTTTATGAGGTGATTTTATGTACGTTCGCTTTAAAGTAAGTATTTTTAACTTAATATCATAGCAACATTGATTTGTGCGATAAGCTGAGATGGTGGATGGTGCGTGTTATGTACAAACTCAAATAATGCTTCCCCTGGTGAGCTTTGTTTTGGACAGTTGAGTGCCTTTGTGGTTTTGTTTGTTGTTGAGTGACAATATCAAAAAGGTACACCTGTGCGTTCAATCTGTGGCGCAGAGATTATTATATTACGCAGTGAGTTGTGATTTAAATTTTAATATTTATTTTTTTAAACATTTGAAAATTTGTGATAAATTAAATTGGTAAGTTTTTTTGTGCAACAATAATGCACAGTAAATAACGTAAATTGTATGCGAACTTTTCATTTTAATGATTCCTTGATTTATAATACAAATTAATCGTGGCTTTGTTGCCTTTCATAGCTTTTTAAAAAAATGGCTTTAAATTACGAAGATATTAAATTCCCCTTTAGAAGAATTTTTGATGATTGTGAAAGATTGGATTTCCAGTGGGAAATATGTGAATTACCTGTTGAATTTTAGACAAGCAAATGACACTGAATGGATTGACAGAGAAGTGCTACTCTACGTGTTGAGAAAAGATGTGTTCGACTCGATCGATATCGAAAAGATATTGATAATTTTTTTTCAAATGTATCATTGACTTCGATTCTTACTGTCAACGTTCGAAGCAGATTTCAACAGTTAATTGTGTTTGAAGAGAATAATTTGAATTGCGAACAGATCAGCTGGGAAAGACATTATATAATGTGTGCAGTGATGAAGATAGTGAGTGCAAAATTTCACCAAGAGAAGAAACAAGACGAAAGAATGTAGATTTATCGACAAAAGAATTGTTTGAGGCAATGTTCGATTATATCATGAAATTAATTGAAAGATCTGACCATTGGCTAACGATTGAGAGTGCTTGCCATGTGCTGGCACAATTGTCCTTGGACAAATATCGTTTTCAATTTAACAAATACGAAGCATCAATACAGAAATTAGTTTGTCTTCCCGATAGTGCGATGAATGCAGAACATATTCGACACAGACATTTGAGTGTATGTAATGTGTTACATTTTACCCTGGGAAGTAGCAATACGTTGTTTAGTAACCAAACATGTGGACAAATATTCGATTTTCTCATGAAATTAATTGAAAGATTTGATCACGGAGAAACGATTGTGAGTGCTTGCGATGCACTAGCACAATTGCCATTCCGTATGTACAGCTTTCAGTTTCACAAATACGAAGCTGCACTTCAAAAACTAATTGATAATCCATTGGACACTGAACAGATTCTTGGACACAAACACTACAATTTGTGTCATGTGATGGAGTGGGCGTTGAAAAATTGCAAAGATACATTGAGCCCCGAAACCTGTTGCAAAATATTGAATTTCTATTGGAGAGTGATTCAATGTGATGACAAGAGAATGAGCACTATTAGTTTTTGTAGGAATGCACTTTTTCCCATTCAACAAGTGTCAATCTTCACTGCTGCTGTTGATAGATTCGGTAGAGATGACGCTCAATGAAGACTACAGATGGGCCAAACATGGGAAATTGTGTGTGATAATGATTGTGGCATTGAAAATTACAAACATTTGTTGAGTCAGCGTACTTTTGAACGAATGTTGAATTATTTGGCCAAACATATTGAAAGATGTGATGATGAGAAAACAATTGATCGTGTTTGGGGTACATTGAAACAATTCCTTTCGAAAAAGTGTCAACCGCTGCTGATGCAGTTGATCGATTTGGCAGAGAAAAAGTTCAATGTAGAACTGTGCAATTACGGGATAGACTGCTAAAATTGTGCCGAGTGCTGAAGAAAGTGATGGCAACATGTAAATACTCGTTGAGTGAACAAACTCACAATCGATTTTTTGATTATATCATGAAATTATTTGGGAGATATGCCGACTGGTGGACAATTAATAGTGCTTGGTGTGCACTGAGACAATTTCCATTTGGACAAATACCAGTCTGCACTACTGGTGCTGATCGATTTTGTGCAAAATAAGGTCAACCAAAAAACAGCCTGGATGGAACGGAGACGGAAAATTATGTGAATTAATAGAGGAGGTTATGGTGAAATGCAAAGATTCCTTGAGTCACCAAACTTGTGGCTCAGTATTTGATTATCTTGTGAAGCTAATTGAGACTTGTGACGATGTGCGGACGATCAATTGTGCTTGGCGCACATTCAAACACTTTCCATTCGACAACTATCATCAATCGTCGCTGCTAATGTTGATCGATTTGGCTGAAAAGAATGTGAATAAAGGTGAACAGTGCGGATGGGACAGGCATCGAGTACTATCTGAAGTTGTGGTAGAGGTGATAGGCGCATCAAATGATTTGTTGTGTCACCAAACTTGCAAGCGAATGTTTGACTACCTCATGAAACTAATTGAGACTTGTGACCATAAAGAGACGATTGACTGTGCTTGGAATGCCTTGAGGAAATTCCCATTCACCAAGAACCAATCTTTTATGTTGCACTTGATCGATTTGGTGGAAAAGAATTTCAATGTAGATCGGTGCGAATGGGAAGATAATCTAAAATTGTGCGAAATGATGGAAGGCGTGTTGATGAGATACAAAGATTCTCTATGTCAACAAATTTGTAATCGACTTTTGATTATCTTGAGAATCTAATGGAGACATGTGGCAACGAAAAAACAATTGTGAGTGTTTGTAGTGTTTTTAAATATTTTCCCCTTCAACAAATACCAATCTTTATTGAAGCTTATGATAAATTTAGTAAAATAACAAATTAATTGAAAATAATTGGGAATGGGTCAAACACAAGGGAATTAGTGCGAAGTAATGAGAGTGGTGCTGAAATGTTGGAAAAATTCGTTGAATTATCATATTTTTCAGGGAAATGTCTGATTATTTCGTGAAACTAATTGAGATATGCGACCACGAGGACACGATCGCAAATGCATTGGCCTTTGTGCGTAAATAATTCCCATACGATGTGGTGGCATTTTTTTCGGTTGACCATTTGATGATCTGGCGGAGATCAAGGTTCAACGGAGGACAATTGTCGTATGGGATAGACACCGCCACAAAATTGCGCACAGTCATTGACCAAGTGCTAGATGATTGCAAAGAATCGTTGAATCACCAAACTTGTGAGCGAGTGTTTGCTTATCTCGTTAAACTAATTGACACATGTGAGCACGAGCCAACAATTGAAAGTTCGTTTAATGCTTTGAAGATGTTCCCATACATCAAGTACCAGTCTTTCCATGCAGTTGCTGATCGGTTAGGCTTCATGGTAAGTTGAATACGCATCATCATTGGGGATGGAACAGATTCGAGAAATTGCCTGTACAGTAATCGGCCAAGCAATGGAAAAAATCTAAAGATTCATTGAATGACGAAAATTGTAAACAAAATTTTCAATTATCTTTATGAAAATTAATTGAGAGATGTGACCGCGAAGAAACTTGCCGCGAGCACTTGGGGAACATTAAGAATATTTCCATTTTTCAAATACCAATCCTCGTTGCTTATCTTGATTGTTTTGGTTAAAGATTCAAAACAGTATGGATGGAACGGTTTTATTGGTTAATGTGGAGTATTGACTAAAATACTCTGGACGAATGTAAAGATCTGTTGAGTAAACAAACTTGTGATGAAATATTCCTATATCTCATGAAACTAATTTGAAAGGTTGCGATAATTCGAAAACAAATTTTTTGTGCTAGGGGACCATTGCGGCTTTTCCCATTCGAAAAGTAACAATCTTTAATACTTCTGTTGATTGATTTGGCAGAAACTCCGTTCGATGCTGACCTGATTGGATGGGACAAGCATGCAAAGGTAGTGTGAGGTAATGCGGAAAAGTGCTGGAAGAATGTAAAGACTCGCAGGTCAAGTAAACCTACCAGCAAATGTGTGACTATCTCGATGAAATTAAATTGAAAAAATGATCACAATAGAAGATTTGTCAGCTTGTGATGCATTGTACAGATTTCAATCCAATCAAATTCAATTATTGTTGGTTCAAATATGTTAAGCTTCAAGGATTAATATTCAATCCCCTCATTGTGTTTTCCCAAAAGCACCAAAGTCGCGTTGTAAAATACTGGACAAGCTTCTTTGTGATTGCCAAGGATTTAAGTTTCTTCAATGAAATTTTTATTGATCAGTTCGGATGAATGTTTTGTCATCTTCTTCAAACTTGTGATCATGTCCAAACTATGTTGTCTATTAGTTCCATTAGAGTTGAAAATCTATGTTTAAAGAGACTCAAGCACTTGGAAATGTGCAGAAAGAATTTAGTGGAGGACACCTTAATGAAAAAATTTTCCTCTGAGTGAAGTTCCTTTAGGCCGGTGTTTGCCTCTCAGTTTTGACTATGCTCGATATCAATTGAAGTAGATAGTGCTAGCTCGTGTTTGGACAGGCCTCGATGGGGAGAAGAAGAAATGACAGAGCTGCCTATTGTGAAACTATCAAAATTAGATGGATTAAAAGCCAGAGTAATGGTTTAGTTCAAGTTGGTTCTCCATTTGCGTTCCCGTATGGAATATATTTCACATGAAGTCATCATCGTGACAAAGTGGCAAAATGCGAATTTCGGATGGACAACGAGGGAGAAGTTAAATGTTACATAAACGGAGACCATGATCTTGGTTTTGTGGCCAAAAGTTCAGTTTGTTTTCGATACTTCTCAAAAATGCATATTGCAAAAATGGAGACAAGTGCAGTGTTCCAAATCAGTCTAGTTGTTGTCCAGGAGATGTAATTGGATGCTTGATCGACTGTGTGCTACGACGATTTGTGTTCTATTACAACGGACAACCAATAAAGGAGTCCAAAGAAAATTGATTTTACAACAACAGCCAACTACAAAAACTACTACGCCAACGCATTTCTCACTGCCAACCAACAGTGCCACTTCAACTTTGGACAGGCGCCATTTAAATTTGTTCCTGACGATGTTCAATTCAACAATTTTCACCTTGCAAGCGGAGGTAATGTGATAAATATCGATTGACGGAAACTTGTGATTACAATGGTGGCTACTGGTTCAAACACTCGCCTATTGATAACCAGGTGAATTTGTTGTTAAGTGATAAAATGCAAAATGATTTCGACAAAGTGGTGGCCAGAGTGGAAGAGGATATTGAAGGTGATCGAGAAATTGGCGAATGGAGACTGGGAAATATGGAAAGGAAAAAATGGTGGAGAGTACTGCGATACATTCAGGCGATCATTGAGGTGATGGGGCAAAGTTGGCGTAGGGAGACAAGGTGGATGTGATGGCTCAATGGGTGGGCACTTTGGTGGGAGGAGATGTCTGATGAAGTGAGGAAGGCGAAAATGCTCAGAACTGCTATCATCCCTACACTCAACTTCGCATCAATTCCCCCCACAAGATTTTTGCCAAACATCGAAACATTTGCATTCTCCTCTGCCATTTGATTATGTTTTCAAAACATTTTTATCGCAACATGATTAACAATATTCGCACGTCAGTCTTCACCTATCTCACTCGCACCCTCACCTCCACGAGTGACGAGTGGACACAGTTGTTTGGTGTTGATTGCACTTGACAATTTGAAATTGAGCAAAAGTGAAACGAAAAGCTCTACAAGAAAAATTGTGCAATTGTGCAATTGTTAAACAAATGGAAAAATAGTTTGAATTATAAAAATATTGTTGAATTTGCTGCACACTCAAATGGTCCCTCAATTTTTTATCAACTTCGATTTATGATTGAATATTTCCTCAACCAAGTGTCGAGGCAATTTGCCGTTCCACCAAGACAACCCAGCAGCACTAAGCATCAATGACTTGACTGCCGATATCAAACTGTCTTCCGACCAACTCTCAGTTCGCAGTGACTGGAGATGGCAGAGTGTGAGGTCGACATGTCATGTCAACAGAGGAATTTATTACTTCGGGGCAATATTACTCACAAATGGACCAATGAGAATTGGTTGGTCGACAGTTAGGAACGAGTTGGCCAAAACAGTAGTAGGTGGAGATGATTACTCGATTGGATTCGATGGATACAATCAGTGTGTATGGCACAAAGAGAAAAAGTTGCAATTTGTGGCCAGTGCAACACGATGGAAAGCAGGCGATGTTATTGGATAAGCTTGATTGAGGTATTCAAAAATAAAGAAAACCGTAGAAAACAATTTTTCGTTCTACCTCAATGGCCAGCTCATCAAATACAAAGCCAAAAAGTCAATATACTCTTCACCCCCACCCCTACCACGCCTCCATCAGTCTCTTTTCTCACCAACAAGTTTGGTTCAACTTTGGTCAAGCCAAATTCAAATACCCACCAGAAATAGATTATCTGACTTTTTGGCATTATTCTAAGGAAATAATCAATCGAAAATCAGCCATAACCATTGGCAATATCAACAGTTCGGTGGTCAATGTTGACTCTACCAGTAATATCCAAGGAAACGTATCAATAAGTTACCAAAAAGTAATGGCTCCCTCAACAATTGAGCACATTCTCAAGAAAGGTATTTCATCAGCTCACTTTTCATTTGGTTTCATAGTTACATATACATTTAGGACTCACATCTGAATTCATCACCTGTCCGGCATGTTACAAGAAAATCTACATGAAAGATTTTTTCAGCCAATGCTGTGAATGTCTTAAATTGTCGATTGAAAAGCCTACTGGAACTGAGCGACTCGCAATTACTTTATCTGAAGAAGAATCCAGAAAAAGAAGTGAGAGTTTAATACTATTTCTATGTCCCATGTAATTTCTATTGCATTTTTCTCTCTCAGAAATTTCCGAAGGCATGTCTCACTTGGCTAGTCAAGTTAATATCTCCTCTAAGCGTATCAAATCGGATTGTTGCGAAAATTGTGGCAAAAATGTTACCAGATTGTCTCAATTGCAGAGATACACCTTCTACATCAAGTGGTAAATTTATAATTAATTTTTAAAAAATTCTAAATTGTATTGTATCCACAGCATCCCAATTGAATCCAAACCAAATGGTTCAGTGTCAACTGTGTGATCAGGTCAAGAAAACTAGAGCACTGCAATTTGTGGGCTGTGAACATATGAAACTGTGTCGCGACTGTGTGCCTGATATTCTCGACTGTCCCAAGTGTAAAGCAAACAAAAGGAATTGTAACTAATTAACCTTGAAATTTTGAATTGTGTTCATTTGGAATATAAAATAAAACTTTTTTATGGAACAAAATCTTTGTGGATTTTTATATCTGATGTTGATTTTATGGTGCAAAAATTTTTCGCATCACTTACTAACATGAAATCGATATTTTTTACATTTACACAGCAAATGCATCTGAATGCAGTGTACACTGTACAGTACGCTACTGAGCAGAAATAAGAGCAAAAGTAACACCTTGGGCATAGAGACTGATGCCCATGGTGTAGTCATGTAGTCTGAGCATGAGTAAAGACACATAACTTACCTTAAACCTAACCGCGACCAAATCCTGCACGGCACCTAACTAAGCTTAATTAAACTTAGCTAAACTAGCTTTCATAAGTTTGTATTTTCCCCCAATTTTGCAAATTACACTGTCAATAATTTAAATTCAAATCAAAAAACTCTCATTGTTTTTGGATACTTTTGATGTTTTTTGTTTTTTGTTTTCGAATGCGTTGATTTAGATAAAAATTTTTTACATTTTGCAATTTACCCGGTTGTGATCTACATAATTGGTATTTTGATAGCAATACTCAGTGTACACCTTTAACAAATCGGCTTTCAAAGCAACATTTCATCGTTATGGAAGAAGCCCGAGCACATCTTGATGATTTAATTAGATTTGAAAGTACTTAAAGGAAGAACTTGCCGGAATGTCAAGAACTGTTAAAGGAATCAATCCCTAACTCAACCAAAGCAGTGAATACGATTCAATCTCAAGTGAATCGTCATAATTTCCAAAACACAATCATCAGCTCAGTCACAGGGTAAAAGAAAGAAATCTTACGAAAAAAATCCATTTTAGAAAAACTTTCCGTAATTGTATTATCAAGTGATAGCGAAGTTAGTGTTAGACGAATGGAAAAAATTTGCGATATTGAAATGTTTATTTTATAGATTCAGGGAGATTATTTTCTATCTAGTGGTGAATCAAAGCCAATTAATTTAATTTATTGCTAAGAATTGTTCATTTCATCCCTTAAATATTTTCCAAACTCCCATCTAACTAGTGGGCCCTGCAGGGAACTTTATTTGAAGCATAAAATTGTTTAAGTTCAATAATGTCCCCAAAATCGACATTATGGGGAGTAGTCGAGCGGAGCGATTAATCTATGTTAACCCAAACCAAAAACGACGCCCACACCTACCTAACCACCTAACCACCTAACGCCCTAACCGACCCAAACCCCAATCCCTAACCACACCTACCTAACCACCTAAACACCTCAACGCCCTAACTGACCCAAACCCAATCCCTAACCACACCTACCTAACCACCTAAACACCTAACGCCCTAACCGACCCAAACCCAATCCCTCAACCACACCTACCTAACCACCTAAACACCTAACGCCCTAACCGACCCAACCCAATCCCTAACCACACCTACCTAACCACCTAACGTCCTAACAGACCCAAACCAAATCCCTAACTTCACCTACCTAACCACCTAACGCCCTAACCGACCCAAACCCAATCCCTAACCACACCTACCTAACCACCTATAACGTCCTAACCGACCCAAAGCAAATCCCTAACCCCACCTACCTAACCACCTAACCACCTAACGCCCTAACCGACCCAAACCCAATCCATAACCACACCTACCTAACCACCTAACCGTACGTAATATAAACTCTTATTCAAATTCTGAACGATCTAAGCAAATTTCTCGTATTGCGTGTGACTAAATTTCCCGTTTCTATTGTTGTATTCATTGTTGGGCCTGGTGCCCAACAATGTGAACTCAAGCTTTGACTTTTTCCAATGAGAGATTTGACTGGCAGGTATACCTAAAAAACATTTTTGACCAAAACGAAGGTTGAACGGCACATCTGCATAATATTCTAAGCACTTTGGCAAAATTTGATGTAAATCGGTCAAAAAATGTAGAAGGAGTTAACTGCACAAGAAATTGAAAAGCTGTCACTAAGAGTCTTCGCTCACGCTCGACAACTATATACTTCTCAATCTGTGCATAAATCCGAGAGCGTCACGAATGTCACCCACAAAGCAGTTCACTTTGTCTCTCACCAGTGGACCATCGACAAGTTCAGTGCTCTCTCTGTCTCAACAGTGAAATGAATCATTCTATTTATTCACAAATATTCAAACAACCCATCGACTCTCGATATATGTTTCAACTTTGTCTATTTTCCAAAGGCAACGATATAAAAAAAGGTATTTATCTCTCGGCCTGTTCAATGCATCACCTATCATTAACCAAGCCACAGTTCAATATCGAATATCAATACTAGTTAAAAATGGAGATAAATGAAGATTTATGGTGTAAGTCAAGGAACTGTTTTGTTCTTGAATTTAATTGTGATTAAATACTCAAATTGATTTAGTCAGACAATCAATCAACCATTTCCAAGTATGACAAAGTTAAAAATTCAAATTTTGTTTCCCAATCTCTTATATATTCAAAATCCCAAGACGTCGTAAACAAAAACTTCGTACGTTCGCATCTTACAACCTAGAAAATTGAAAATTTTACACTAAACTAAATCGCTTACGACATCGATTGTAAATAGTGTCGATTGGATCCAGCAAAAAAATGGATTTGGAATTTTGGGTTTTTGGATTCACGAACCGAAAAAAATACCGTTGGATTCATCTTGAAAATCTAGGAACATTGATATATCATGTACTCAATACGAAAATGTGTCCTTGGTACCGAAAAAATCATTTAAAGGTTCCAGTCAACAGGCAAGCACAGAGCGTGTTTGTGTGGTCGTGTTGATGAGTGTGTCATTTGTACAGTGAAGGGTAGAGCGAAGATGGACAGACATCCGCCATGAGAGAGAGGAGAGGAGAGCATGCCGCTGACTCTCTGTGCCTGTGCCGGCCATCATTTCATTATTATCTTTCAGTTTAATATATTTACAAAAATAGCAATCTTTTAGTAAAGGATCCCTGTAGCCACGTTTCAAAATTTGTTTTCTATTTCTAAGACTTAATTTGTATTTACGTATATTTCATCATGTTTTATTCAATATGCAATAAATATTATTAATAATAACATATTAATAATGATACAATCAATCATATTGAGTTTCTCAATATTACTGAAAACCACAAAATATTAAATTGCGAAAAAATCACTTTCATAATTTCACCACATGAACGTTTTGTTTAATTTATTACCATCGATTAACCATTTAGTCCATGAAATATTCAATTTGTATATTTTAAGCAAACAAATAATCAATTTTGGAAGAAAGCCAAATTGTGTGTTTTACTTTCTGTGCACTAGAAATATATTTTCAAAATTATTGAGACTCATTTGACTCTCTGATTGAACGTTTGTTTTTACCCAACCGTTCGACAGTTGGACAGTTTGATCTGTTTGTGGATGCAATTTGCATTGGCTCAGTGCAGTAGCCCATCACAATTATGGCGTAATGAGCAAAGTGAACTGGAAAGTGGCGAGTTGATCTAAATATAGTGAACCGAGATGGATTAGGCCTGGGGGCGCACTGACCAACCGATAGCCTAATGACTGCAATATTTCACTGTTTGATTTGATGCAGCCAAATGAGATGAACTCACATTGATTCACTTGATCGCTCAACTCTTGGCCTTGTGTGTCTCGATCGCATTTCCATTCTTAAAGCCCGGTAAGTAAACAACAACTATTTGTCCGATGACAAGCTGGCCATAATATGTGAGCTTTGTATTTGTACACTATAGATTAATCATAATTTACCAATCACGGAATATATTACATATTAAAATATAGTTATGGGTTTACATGATGAAAGATCTACAAAAACCAAACCCACCAACCCCTGACACAAAATCAGCTAGTGAGCAATCCTTCTGGCCCAGCAACTGTAAATTTGGCCAACTCGCAAGGGGTGATTGTCCACGTAAACAGTCCATTGAACATGGAAAATTTCAATTCAAATTCTTATAATGACAATCAATAAATCAACAAAGTAACCCAACAAAAATTCAATCAGGGTCTCAAATGAGTTCTAAACTAAACAATCTAGTATGCTTAACCCATACTTTCAATTACGATCACATTGTACTTGTGGATTGCATTCTATGATTGTTACTATGAATACTGTAAAGATTGGTGATTTAAGAGTCGAGTAGAAGCCAACTTAGAAGAGCAATAAAGAAATACATGTTTTTATTGCCTTGTTGATTTGCGTGGGTACTGAATTTTTATGCCATTATAACATGATCAGACCAAAATTTCTTTAAATATTTATTAAATTGAGGCTAAGTTTCTCGAATCGTGTTACGAAGGTTATTTTTCGATTTAGTATGCGATTTGAATTTTAACATTGAACCGGTTTCTATTATTTATTGGCAACAGTAATAAGAGCTTTTTGACTAAATGGGATCACTAGACCGACTCATTATACTTTTCACGCCAAAGTGAGCATTTGAGATAAGATTGTGGATTTATGCTTTGTTTGAGTGTAGTTACAGCTTGCATTACATTTCTTTTCATAGACGTCATGCACTTGTGAAGTAGTCTTAAAGTCATAAATGTGATTCAATTGATGGGGTGTTTTTGTCATTTGATGTTTGTTTGCCTATGTACAATTTATGTTGCCAACACTTCCCCTGGACTGCAAGACGTATACAATCAAGCAGCTCCAGGAGTAAACAGTGTTTTTTGTTATTTTTTTGTAAAATAGGGCTTTATAGAGAAGATGGAAAACAGTCTGAAATTGTTTAAAATGTCTAATTCGAATAAACAAGAAAATAATATTCCATCTTCAATCAACTACTGTTCATCTTTAGTTTTTTCATATAAATGGAATATTGCAAATTACAGTCAAATATACGATGAAGAACATCCGTGGAAATGCGGAAATTTGGGCTAAATGAGTTTTCACCACCAAACAACGATTTATTTGCGTTTTACCTATGTTAATCTCCTAAAGGGTCATAAAGAAAGTGTGAAGAATTTGTGTCTTAGGGGTTAGTGTGCGCGTGCCATACTCCCCGAGATATATAATGGCAAGGTTAGATGTGGTTGGAAGGTCCGTCGATTGAAGATGAAAGTGGAGATAGGTGCATGGATGAAAAAGTAAGTGAAACGAAAAGAAGGGTTGACAAATGTATGTGTAATTTTGTTTTTTAGGTTACTTGGCAATTTATTGTTTTATTTAGTAATAAAGAAAAAACTAAAACAAGATTTCATTGAGACATTCTTCATTGTTGAATTGTTCGTCCATTTTGTTGTTGCCCAACAACCAGCTAACTTTGCTACTTTGAGGTATGTCCTAACATTTCTATCTCTATCATGTGCTAAAATGTCCCACATCCCCACCGGTTTTTCACCTGCAAGCTGGCGGGCTTGTTTTTTCTACCAGGTAATCACGAACAAGAAGATGGAAGCAGTTCCATTCGGCTGTGCTGGCAAGGTGGCCAAAGTGGTGCACACCTGGACTGCTTTTGGGAGAATTTTGGTGGGAACTGTTTTGAATCAGTGACCTAGGCCCCCACTTCGTTGGAGTCTGGGCCCACTTTCCGGCAATCAACGTGTGAAAGTCTGCGATTCACCCATAAGGTTGTGCCCCAAATGATCGATTGAAGAAAGTAATGATAATGTGGATATAGTGCTTTTTTTAATGACAATGAAAAATAATGCGACTGTTTTTACAGTCGAACATCAATACTCGATACAAGGTATGGACTGACAAATTGATAAATTGATATTGATGTGAGATGTTGCAGAATGGACTGTAAATATTCAAGGCTAAAAAAGGTTTTTATTTTGAATCAATCCGAGATTATCTTCTACATATTTCGAATGGTTTGTTCCACAGCAACCAACTGCGGATATGTTGGGAAATGAGTTACATGGTAGAGTGTATTTAAATTAAGACTGAGACTAACAAAAACAAGAAGCCTGCTCATTGTAGATAAGTTCAGTTAAAGCACTGAGCTGTGAACCCAAACCCAAATGTCGGACTCTGTTCACCAAATCCAGAAAGCATCACAGATCTCACTTTGAAGAAAGCAGTTCACGTTGTCTCCCACTAAGTGGACTATCGACAAGGTTCAGTACATTTCTGCATACTCCAGGCTCAAGCAAACATCATTGTATCGGGTTGTTAATGATTCAATCTCATCCCTATTACCGGCGCTCGATTGAAGTCTTTTATCCTGGTTTATGGCCCAAATAGTAACAGTTTGCCCGCTTTTAGTAGCAACTATCTGTCCTTCGGTCTTTTGAGTGTTCCTGAAAAGTACCAAAGGTTGCACAGGATTTATTTGTTCGACCAACATATCGAAAATTATAACCTTATACAGAATAATATAATTAAAAACAATATAAAGGTGCTTCATGAT